>JAQGBT010001978.1:0-27152 GCA_034698585.1 Disparrhopalites patrizii | reverse complement strand
TTTGAAAATGTTTTTGTGAAACAATTGCAATTAATTCCAATTAACAGCCTTCAAGACATTGGCAAATCTCCAATTACTTGGAAAACCCAATTGCGTCAAATGAATTTGCGTCTTTGCCAACTAACGGACGCCAACAAATACGTATATATAGGGCCTTCCTGAAGAAAGTCACTTTCAAACAATGCTTGTATGTCTGCCTCGTTCGTCTATACAGCGCTTGACATTTTATTTTAAAGGTAACTATTGCTTACAAAAATTTAAACATCTGCACCACTAAATTGCATATGCATAAGCAACATTATGCTGACTCGGAAGGACCACCGCATAAATTTTGGGGTTATCCGACTTTGCGCGGCCTTAAAAATTTCCCCCCTCAAATTTGATCAATCCACTGCCAGTGTCTCAATTTCGAATAGAAAGAAATACGTCAAATTTTGGCATCGAGTGTGGATCATCCTGACGTCGTGTCATAGTATGTGGATTTGGGTTAAATTTATTGAAACGCTCCTTGGAGACAAATTTGACCTTTACTTAATTCCCATAACCTTCATCGCAGCCATCGGCTCCTCCACGTTGGTGTGCTGGAATTGGCTCACCTTCGTCATTCACGAGAACATCCATGTACTCGTCTTTAATGAATTCTTCCGGGACATCGGTACACATTCTTTTTATCTTGGCAAATGCTGATGCATACAAATTTTTCGATAGCCTGCATATAATTTATACACAGGTTATCAGTACAATTGGTGGGCATTGAAAATTTTGTCCAGTAAATGCAGCTAAAGGCATTCGATGTAGCAGTCGTTCCGAGTAAATATATTTATATTTGAATGTATTTATACTTAAAGACAAATTTAGTGCCAGGAAGGCTGGTGAAACGCCCAGGAAAACCTTTATGGAGCTCATTATCATGCTACTCCCTCTCATGCTCTATAGCATACTACTGACGTTGCCATTATTCTACATATTCACCCCGCAACTTCCCTTCTTGCTCATCTCATCTGTTCCTTCCAATTCATGGACGTTTCCACTGGCTCTGGCAATGTTAATTGCAGACTACGCCGTGCTCTTCTTTTGGCTCAGCTCCGGATTCTACATCATTTTCCTCATCCTCAACTTCCTCGATAACTTGAATTGTCTTCTAGACCAACTAATACTCCAACTTCAGTAAATAACTATTTTTTAAAGTAAAATTTAATAATTCGACAAATTATGTAGATATATTTTTTTAATTAGAAGAATTATGTAGCTAGTTTTTTTTAATTAGACAAATAGCACAATTATCAAATCATCGTTAAGCACATATACATATATGCGCGCCCAAATATGTATATAGAGATCCCTCAGCATCGCACCAGGAGTTGCAACGATTGATAAACAAACTGAAGGAAGCCAGATTACAAGTGGAGCTCTTCAACAAAATGTGTTCCTCGCAGATTTATTCAATCAAAATCTTCGACCTCACCAGCGTCATTTGTACCCTGTTTGCGGCCATTTATTTGATGGAGGAACACCCGCTGGTGGGCTTGGTCAATTTGGCCATCGCATGCATAATATCTACCTGCTTCATCGTCATGTTTGACAAGGCCTTTAGGATACCCCAGAAATTTGTCGTATGCAAAGGTTACATTTCTGTGGGGTCGCTAGGAGTGGTTCACGCCCTGGACAAGCGAATGCTGCAAGCCGGGCGACGGGCCCTTCCTGATGATGTGGCGGTGCATATGGGACAATTTCAGAGGTTGGAACGTGAATCCACGCCCGCATTCGTGGGTTATGTGTTGGTCCAGGTTGTAAATTTGCAGCTGACCTTTCGATAAAAAAAATCAAATTCATCTAGCCGTCTATTTTACAGTAACATTGAATTAATTTTATTTATATTCATCCACTGCGGACACAAATTGGAGTACAACATAAACTTATTTCTGTTGCGTACTTTTGATTGAAACCAGCAATAAAAGTCTTGCAATGTAATAGCTGTTGCAGTGGTAATACTGCATCATTTATACCAACTCTATTTATTCACTATTTTCTGCGTTTATTTATAAAAACTAAAATTTTGATATATGTCTGTACCAACTTCCTATAAATGCTGCTGAAGAACTGGAATGGCTCTTACGATTGCAATGGATTCATTAAGAGAGTTGTTATTGCGAGAGTCCATTTAAATATTTGGCGCTGCTGTGTGTATTCGAAAATTCATACATGGGCTTTGTTCCTTATAAACACGCAAGATTTATCTAAATTGCCACTAAAGTCGACAATTTGTTTTTGTACAGTTCGATAGATAGAAAAATATATGAACAAGGCCGTCCGGAAAGATAAATCAATAAATGTTTCCTATCTTTATACACGACAACACGAGTCCAATTAAAGTTACTGCTATAGAACAATCAAATAATAAAAATAAATCTATCTATACAGTGGACTCTCTATAACAATTCTCCTTATTGCAACTTTTGCTCTATAACAACTTTATATTTCAGTCTTACGTATATGTAGTATATAAATTAAATGTACCATATAACAACTTTTTCATGTAAAAACCATTTTTGACCTGCCCTTAAGGGTTGTTATAGCGAGAGTCTACTGTATAAGAGTGCCTTCCAGCTCCCCTGAATTGCTCAGTACACAAATGCGTTTTGTGCTAGTGCGGTGATATGGATTTAAAAACTTTCAATTGTGTTTTTAAATAAATTTATGGAATCCTTGTACAGCAAAACCTCACACTGTTTGTCTTGTGAAAAATATAGTGGACCACATAGTGGAAACGGAGCTTTAGATAAAATTAGATTTAAATAATTTACATGCAGAAATCACATGTTGCTAACCCACCAGTTTATAAGCCAGAAAATAGATCAAACTATATTATACGTTTATGCTAGTTTGACCTTTACGCACCGATAAATTCGCAGAACAGTTAGCAATTGCCAGATAAATCGGTTTTCCTATATTGATGCGAACGTGATACTTTTGCAACTTCAAAAACATATTATACATTATCAACTGGAAAACTCGAAAGGCTCTGGTATAATGTAGCCTTCTATAAAATATTTCTATAACCTTTCTATAAAAATACAGCAAAAGTAAGATTGGACAAATTTCAGTTATTTTCTGCAGAAAATATTGGAGCAAAAAGTATTGCTAATAGAAATATTGTTTATTTCTAGTCGATAGTAGCGTATAGCTATTATTCAGTTTCACATAATGTCACAGCTGCTATTTTTAAAACGAAACATGTCAATCAGTACATAAAAGGTTTCGTCACAAAAAACCATTTTTATTGTGGAGTAATGTACAGAGTGCTTGTAAGCTTCCATAAAAATTTTCATAGAATCTAATTTAATTATTTTAAATTGGAAATATAATAATACAAGGTACCTAAACATATATATACATATACAAAGTTGTTTACTGACGTGGAAATTTCTATAGCTAGCTCGCATATCTGTAAACTGTAAATACTTCGTAATTTACTAGCATGGTATACTACATCCAATTTTGTGTAGCTGCTTCAGTTGTGTGCTCGATGTGGAACACTGAAACATATCTGAATTAAAAATGAATCCTGCCAACAATGGGATCCAATTCCATCGTCAAATATTCCAGGATATTAGTTATTTCAGGGATAATGTAAGGTCAGAAACGACCTCTCTTGGAAGTTAAATTTAATGGGTGGGAAAGGCTGCATTTACCCTCTATAAAATATATTGCCCGCCCATTTCCGGCTCTATGTTTTATCTTACCCGGGAATATGAATTTCAGGGTTTCAAAATTTTGTCTGTAAAAGTTAGAAACTGTATAGACTCATTTAATACGTTCAGTCGCTTAGTAATTTCACATTCCCTTGGTTCTCATGCCGATATGTATGTACAATGTACATACAACATATTGGGAGAGAAGCCCGGTGGTCCAGTATTATATTAAAAGTTTCTTTTAACTAACAATTGATTTCCGCTTCCAATGAATTGGCCTGAGAAAAGCAATCAACCCACCGGATTACTGTAGGCGGCCACATGTCTTTCACTAAGCGTACATACGCAGCCCTGTTCGTATAAGAATGTATATATACGCGTGTACATGGAGGTATCCACATATTCAAGGCGAGGATTTAATCACACTCGCTACCTATTGCAATCCAGGTAATATTGGCACAGAAACAATCAAGTGAACAAGTTTAATCAAAAACTGGGATATTTGCCTCACTATGAAGTATTGGATAGTTTCGGCTATACAGATACATACGCATGATTTGGGCATTGTCACTTTTTCCTGGTGAGGCTTCGAAAACAACTTGTGCAATTACGAAGAGAAAAAGCCGTGCCAGTTTTTCATTTCTTCCTTTGCTTGGACAGAATCCCTTTCTAATGAAAGTCACATTCACATTCCAACCACTTTTTGAGACAGGCAAGCTTTCCCTCAATTTCGTGTCTCATTCAGCTGGCAAGTAATGGAACAAAATTTCAGACGGAGCTAAATTCACCCATAAAACTAAAATACCGATCGAGACTTTACTAATAAAAGTAAAAACTTGTATTAAAACATTTTTATCAGTAAAAAGCACAATTTGGATGGAATTGAATTCACATACACGAGCAAAAGAAAGTACTACACATATTAAAATAAATTGTAGAGTGTTAGCACTTAAAGGATTTGTTCAAGCCTTTATTCAAGTGGCGACAAATAAATTTCCTACCTGTAAAATGCTGACTCACAAGGACCTTCAAATTTGCTTTCGTGCCATTCACATGTGCGCCCTACTCAAAATTTACCCCATCACATTTGATCCCATTGCAGTGACAGTGAGACGGTTGGAGGGTAAGTCAAGACGAAAGCACAAAATTTGGATACTTTTCATTGCCATTCACAGCGTCTGGTTATGGGTGAAATTTATTATGGCGCTTCGGGACGAGAATTTCAATTTGTATTTCATTCCCACTACTTTCATTGCCGCCATGGGTTCCTCTACCCTGTTGTGGTGGAATTGGCTGCTCTTTGTCAAGCACGGCGATACACACGCATTGGTTTTTAATGAATTCTTCAGTGGACTTGGTAAATAAATTTGCTAATGCCATTTGAATGTTTTAACAAATTTAGGGCGAATCATGTGAATTTAGGGTTGAATACTAATTGCAATTTTTTTTTGGGAAATGTTTGAATAGATGAATTGGAAGCGGAATATGGGGACCAATTGCCTGGCAAGACATTCATTGAAATGATAATCATGGTTATTCCACTTGGAATGTACAGTCTAATACTCACATTGCCAATATTGTACGTGTTTACGCCACAACTCCCGTGCTTGCTCGTCTCGTCGCTGTCCCAAGAAAATGGAATTTCTATTTGGATCATCCCCCTTATGGCAATTGATTTCTGCGCTTTTTTCTTCTGGTTCAGTTCCGGTTTTTACGTTCCTTTCCTCATCCTCAGTTTCTTGGACACGTTTAATTTTGGATTGGACAAAATTTGTAAAGAAATACGGTAAGCATTTTACGAAATATAAATGTTAAAAAAATAGAAAACTTTAAATTTCGAAAATGTTCCACATTGGAAAATGTAAATACAAATTTTGTTCAAAAACTTTGAAGCCGTCGCTCGTTGATTCTGATGAAAACTTTAATGGGCACTGATAAAAGTTGATCGTAGTATTACTTGAAGAACGATATAGATTCAACACAGAAGACGCTCATTAGTTGTGAATTCTAATTGCAGAGAAGTATCCTGGATAAATCGAGAGGTGCTTTCAAATTTGTTGTACGAGGCAAAGCGAGCCCGGCTGCAAGTAGAGCTTTTTAATCTAAGCTGCGCATCGATGATATATTCCATCAAAATTTTTGACCTCACCTGCGTCATCTGCGCCCTCTTTACGGCCATACGCTTCATGAAGACATGGATAGTGGTTAGCTTGTTGGGTCTGGTTATCGCCGTAATGGTTGCCTTCTGCTTCATCGTCACCTTCGACAAAGCCTTTCGGGTGCCGGAGAAATTTGTGACATGTAAGAGGCATATTCTCCTCACATCCGCTCGGGTTGGCTCCAAGGGGGACAAAGATTTTTTTAGGAGGGGCGAACGTACTCTGCCACGAGATGTGGCTGTTCATGCCGGACAATTCCATCGCTTGGAGAGGGAATCAACGCCGACATTTGTGGATTACGTGGCCAATCAAGTCGTAAATCTGGAGTTGACTGTATAAATTAATTTCATGTAATCAGCCATGGAACAGGATCAGCCATAGATGTTGGCAAAATTCATGCATAAATTTTTATATCTGCGTCCAAGTGTATACTTAAAAATGAAGTATTTATGACGAGATTGAAGCACTGTTTTCGAACAGTCGCAGTCTTTGGAAACGGCATTTTCTAAATCATAATTCGAAGAACCGTTAGATTTTGTTTTTCTAAAATTCAAACATATCAAAGATATTCGTGCACAATTTAGCTGACCAAAAAACACTTCATTACATTGTTCATGCAACTCACAATATAGCTATGAATGTATGTATGTATGTAATGCGACTGTAAGATATGCTAATCACGACATGTTAATTTGTCCCAACGTGTGAATGATCAGGTCACCTTTTGCCCTCTCAAACTTACCTTTATATTTATCTCTTTTGTCCAAGCACTATTTTTACCCAATCTACATTATATATTCAAATGATAAGACGCGAGGCTTCTCCTTTTGCCCCTAAAATGATGATTCTGGTCTTGAGCTTCCAAGCGTAAACTTGTCATGTAATTTTTGTGATGTGTGTATTTGTGTGTGTGGTTATTGGTCATTAAATGTATTTTTTTACACACAGTTCTCTGCCTTGTTCTTGTACCAATTTACCCTATGTTTATTTCTTACGGCCAAAGATAAAATCTGTCTGACTCCCCAATCTTTTCAACATTTAGTGCAATGAAAAAGGTTTCCCGCGACAAGTTTCGAAAGTCCCATTTCTCGATGAAATCACTTCAGGTTTTGACTATATACAATGGAATCTCTCTATAACAACACTGAAGGGAAAAGCAATAAATATTCTGCTGGCAAATGATGTTATATAGAACATAACAAATGTACTTTACATGTACGAAGGGCGGAAAAAGTAATGTTGTTATATAGAAATGTTGTTATAAAGAGACTCCACTGTAAATGGCAAAATAGTTTTACACCACCAGGAAAAATCAAAATAAATATGTTTTCGATACGGAATTTCATTATAAAACTATGCAGAAATCAATATTTTAAATCGTTAAGACTGCGTCATTTAAAACAACTGTATTTCTTTATTATTTTCTGCGTTTATTTTTAAAAGCTGAAAAATTACTATACTTACCACCTTTAATTATTATCCAGCAATGTTCCCGAAGATTTGCGTTTTTAGCAACTATACCCAGTTTGTGCTTTTCCGGATAATGCTGTAAACGTTAGACAAAATATTGTTCTAACGATGGCTAATCGTTAATAATTAATGAATTAATAATCATATGTGGAAAACATGTTCATATATAAGTCACAAATGCTACTGGCGCCCATGAAATGCTCTTACGGTTGCAATGTAGTTTTTAAGCGAGCCGTTAATGCTAGAGTCCACATTAATATTTGGCACTGTATATATTTCAAAATTCATACATGGACTCCATGGTCCGTATAAACACGCCTGATTTATCTAAATTTCCACTAACGTCGACAATTTAGTTTTGTACAGTTGGACAGATAGAAAAATATATGACCGTGGCCGACAGTAAAGATATGTAAATGACTAAATGTGCCCTGTCTTTAAACACAAGAAGAGTCCAATTAAATATTCTACAACAATCAAATATTGAAAATACATGCATATACTGATCTAATAATATTGTATATACGAGTGCCTTCGAGATCCAGTGAATTTCATCAGTTTATAAAAGCTGAGTTGCTAACGTTTTGCGCTACTGCGTTGATATGGATTTACAAATTTAAATTGTGCTTTTTAAATGAATACAGGGAATCCTTGTACAGAAAAGCGTCGTTTTATATAGACTTGAATTGATGAAATCACGCAAGCTCATTCAGTTATTTTAGCGCCACTATTTTAGAAAATGGTGGGTTGCCACCATTTTCAAAGCCACACAATTTTTCCTACTATATATGCATATTAAACGTTTATTCTAGTTTCAGGACAAATTCCTAGAACAGCAAACAGTTGACAGCAAATTGGTTTTTGTAATATGAAATGACACTTTTGCAACTTTAAAAGTATATTATGCATGATCACCTATAGGAAATAGAATCAAAATTGAAACCTTTAGCCTGCAAAAATACGGGAAAAGTAAGACTGGACGGATTTCAGTGGCAGAAAATTGCGGAGCATTTATATCGAAGACAGTGGAAACTATTTGCTACATACGGTGGATTCTCGTTATAACATCACCCGACGGGAACAGAAATGTTGCTGCTGTAACGAGATTTTTGGCTAATGCTGTTATATGAAACTTTAACATACTTTTATATACCAGCGGCTGAAATTTCCCGACGTTATACCGATTTATTTAACGTTATGCTGTTCGAAGGAATGTTGTTATAAAGTGACTCCATTGTACGTACCACATAATTATTTGAATCGATAAAACGAAATATTGATTTCTAGTCAATAATATAGCATATCTTTACGAAGTTTCTCAAAATGTCACCGCTGTGTTTTTATCACGAAACACGAGTCAATTAGTAAAACATTGTGTCACGAAAAACAATTTTGATGGTAGAGTAATGTAGAGCGATTGTGAGCTTCCCAATCTTCATATAATCTCATTTAATTATTTTAATTGGAAATTTTATTAACAAAGGCTGCAACATGTACGAGAATATACCTGAGATAGCCAACCATTCCACAGTACAGTGGAGTCTCTCTATAACAAGTCTCTTTATAACAGCATTTCTCTGTAACAACATTATTTTTCCAGCCCTTGGTACATGTAAGGTACATATTTAATGTTGTTTATAACAACCTTACTCTGTAACAATATTTATCGCTCTTCCCTTCGAAGTTGTTATATAGAGACTCCACTGTATAACGGTTGGCGGCCACATGTCGTTCACGGTATCTGCATATGCTTGGATGGAATCGTTTTGTAATGGAAGTCACACTCACATTCCAACGACCTTGAGACGAGCAAGGTTTTTCTAAAATTCGTATTTCATTCAGCTTGCCAGTAAAGGAACAACATTTCCGACGGAGCTAAATTTACCCACAAAACTAAAATACCGATCGAGGCTTTACTAATAAAAGTAAAACAGTTGGCGCGTTGAAAAACTCGCAGATATTGTAGATTTCTAGAATCCCCGCCATGTTAAAGGGTAGCAGGAATTCTAGAAATCTGAAAAATCTGCGAGTTTTTCAACGCACCCATTTTATTAGACAATTTTATTAGCAACAATTTTATCAATGAAAAACAAATTTGGACAGAATTAAATTCAAATGCTTGAGCTGAAGCAAGTAATTACATAGTAGTGTAAATTATTTCGTTGTGAGTTTTAGCTTTTAAACGGGTTGTTCTAGCTGTTATTCTGACGACCACTGAAAAACATTACTTGTAAAATGTTGACTCACAAGGACCTTCAAATTTGCTTTGGAGCCATCCACCTCTGTGTCCTACTCAAAATTTACCCGATCGAATTTGACAGCGTTACAGTGACAGTGAGACAGTTGGAGGATAATTCAAGACGAAAGCACAAAATTTGGATACTTTTCATTGCCATTCACAGCATCTGGTTATGGGTGAAATTTATTATGGCGCTTCGGGACGATAATCATGTCAATTTGTATTTCATTCCCATTACTTTCATTGCCGCCTTGGGTTCCTCTACACTTGGGTGGTGGAATTGGCTGCTGTTTGTGAAGCACGGCGATACTCACGCATTGGTTTTTAACGAATTCTTCAGTAGGCTTGGTAAATAAATTTTATAATGCTACATCTACTGTACTTGAATCATTCGCCAAACAGCTAGCAGTTTTAGAAAACCTGGGCAAAAATAAATAAACTTTTGGGTAAGCCATGGGAATTTAGGGTTGAGTAATAACAATTTATTTGTGTGAAATGTTTGAATAGATGAATTGGAAGCGGAATATGGGGACCAATTGCCGGGAAAGACATTCATTGAAACGATAATTATGCTTATTCCAATTGGAATGTACAGTCTATTACTCACATTGCCAATATTGTACGTGTTTGCGCCACAACTCCCGTGCTTGATCGTCTCGTCGCTGTCCCGAGAAAATGGAATTTCTGCTTGGATCATCCCCCTTATGGCAATTGATTTTTGCGCTTTTTTCTTCTGGTTCAGTTCCGGATTTTACGTTCCTTTTCTCATCCTCAGTTTCTTGGACACGTTTAATTTTGGATTGGACAAAATTTGTAAAGAAATACGGTAAGAGTTTTATAAAATTTAAATGTTAAAAAATAGAAAACCATGAAATTTCGACAATGTTCTATACTGGAAAATTTAAATATAAATTTTGTTCAAAAACTTTGAAGCCGTCGCTCGTTAATGTTGATGAACACTTTAATGGGCACTAACCAAATTTGATCGTAATATCACTTCCAGAACGATATATGTATATCAGGGTGCAAAGAAACTATTTTGTTTTTAGAAAACCGCCATAACTCGGCCACTGTTGGTCAGATCGTTATGAAGCTTTTTTCCTAGTTCCGCAATACAATTCTGCATAGTAAACATGCTTTATCTATTTTGCAGAATTGTTGCATCATATTGTTTAGGGTGCATATCGTTTCTTGGTACCCTGTACATTTCCCACAGAATACGCTTATTGGTTCTAAACTCTCATTGCAGAGAAGTATCCTGGGTAAATCGGGAGATGCTTTCAAATTTGCTATACGAGGCAAAGCGAGCTCGGCTGCAAGTAGAACTTTTTAATCTAAGCTGCGCATCGATGATCTATTCCATCCAAATTTTTGACCTCACCTGCGTCATCTGCGCCCTCTTTACGGCCATACGCTTCATGGAGACATGGATAGTGGTTGGCTTGTTGGGTCTGGTTATCGCCGTAATGATTGCCTTCTTCTTCATCGTCACCTTCGACAAGGCCTTTCGGGTGCCGGAGAAATTTGTGACATGTAAAAGGCATATTCTCCTCACATCCGCTCGGGTTGGCTCCAAGGGGGACAAAGATTTTCTTAGGAGGGACGAACGTACTCTGCCACGAGATGTGGCTGTTCATGCCGGGCAATTCCATCGGTTGGAGAGGGAATCAACGCCGTCATTTGTGGATTACGTCGTCAATCAAGTCGTAAATCTTGAGTTGACTGTGTAAATTAATTTTATTTAATCAGCCATGAAGCATGATCGGCCATAGATGTTGGCACAGTTCAAGGGTAAATTTGTACCTGCATCAGAGCCTGGATCAACATATGTCACTCACCAATGCGTCACGCGACTGTGCGTTCTTAATAAATTATTCCGACCAAATCCTTCCCATCAGCTTTCCCGCTTTACCCAATTTCTGTTTGCGGTTTTCTGCCAAAATGATCCTGTATAATTATTAGAATTGTACATTCCTGGCAATGGAAACCACGTACAGGGTCTACCACATAGATTTTTGACATTGTAATAAATTTCAGCGCTGTTGCATTTGGGGTTTCGTGATAATATTTTCTGACATAGAAAAACATTGTGGTATATTGTACCTTATTGTACCATTTGATTAATAAATATCGTATCAAAACGTGCAATAGGCTTTGTTTGAATTAATTACCACCGCAAATGTCAGAACGGCGAATCATACTCTTATGGTTAGTTCTTATTATGTGCTGACGGTATTCATTGCTAAAAATAATACGCAAACTCACATGTTACAAGGAAAACATTGTAAAACACGTATGTAACCTCAGGACAACAAATGCCTTGTAACATAACTGGTGCAATATGAATTATGTTTTCTTATGCTATAACCAATTTCATATATGGTGACGCATTTAGAGTATTTCGTCGAAATACTATTAGCTCTTTCAATATTAGAAAATTAGAGCAAAGCGGATGTAGACGAATTTGGTTGAATATAAATGTGTGTTGCCAAGTCGAAGGCAACATCAAAAAAAAATTTCTTGCCGAGGAAAGTTGAAGATTTGTTCTTCTAGTTTCATTAGCAATTTGCAAATTTCTACTCGTTTATTGACTAGCTATTTGTGGTAGAGAAATTTTGACCATGTTGTCTTACTTCATTATCGTCGCCATCATCGCCTCTTTCCTTGATAATTCATGTAAGTTCATTTAAATGTATAATTTGTAATTACAAATTATAGAAATATTTGTAAACATTACAAATTTGTATATAGTCGAAACTGCAATTATAAAATTATGAAAATTGGCACGCTATTTCAAAGAATGCAGAAGTTTTATTAATTTTGTTCAAAACACGGAACCGCAAAATGAATATATGCGACGACTTCCAACACATGTTTAAAGAAAATTTGCCCAATCAGAGAAATATAATATTTTTTCAGATGGATCCCCGCTAAACGGCACTGGTCCCAGCTTTTACTGTGCCAATGCCCGAAAATTTCCCTTGGAGAGAAATGCCGTTCGAGACCAGAGAATGAAATGGCCTCAAGAGACTGTCATCTACCAGATGGATTCGGGTTTGAGTGAGTTAAATAAATTATTTTATTATTTTAGAAAAAGTAATTGGTATAAATTCTAGATGCATATAATTGATTTTGCAAATAAACTATAACTAAAAATATACTAAATAGGCAAATTTTTCCATACATCCGTTCTATTTGGGTTTTTTAATTACAAGGTTAGAGTGCCAAAGACAAATTTAATTTTTATACATTTCTCCCAACGTTTCCGAAATTTACCAGGTCAGAGTGACAGAGACACGATTCTGTCCGGATTCCGGGAAATCACCTCCAAAACGGGTTGCGTTCAATTCCGGGAAAGATCCAACCAGAGGGACTACGTTTTGGTTCAGAAGAGAGACAGTGGATGTTATGCTCACTTAGGCAAAATCGGTGGGCGACAGCTCCTGAATTTGGGCAGTGGCTGCATGTATAAAATGGTCGTCATCCACGAAGCCATGCACACTTTGGGCTTCGATCATGAGCACGTGAGATCTGACAGGGACAATTTCGTCCGAATTGAATGGGACAACATTGAAAGGGGTAATTATGAAAATATTTCTAATTACGGAATTTTATCCTCCTAATTATACGGACCTACATTTATACATCATATTTCTGTCTTCATATATAGAATACAAATTTGCCTTCGACAAAGTCAGTGATCGGGATTATACCACCGATGGCTTGAGCTATGACTTCAAGAGCATCATGCACTACCCGTGGAATGCGTTTGCAATTGACTCACGTAAAGCTACTATCACATCCTTGAAAGGGAGACAGCAGATGGGAGGTAATGAACTCACCCAGAAGGATATCGATGCTATGAAGAAACATTACCAGTGCTAGGTTACACTTGGAGGAAGAAAATTCGGATTAAAAATATTTCGAAATACTTGACATAATTTTAAAATTCCTTATTCGTTTGTATAACTGATCTACACAGAAAGTGAATTAAAGTACATACGTATAACGAAAACTTGTATGGGCAACCAACATCCTAACTTATGGAAAAACTCACATACAAAGAGTGTATACATGCATAGCTCCAACACGGTTTAAATTTTTTATATTGAAGATTTTTTTGTAAATCTAATGCATACTATGTACAGTGGAGTCTCTCTATAACAACACAGAGGAGAAGGCCAAAAAATGTTGTTACATGGAAAAGTTGTTATATATGTAAAACGTAAAGTATGTATCATATATGTACGAAGGGCGGGAAAAATAATGTTGTGATATAGAAAAGTCGTTATGAAGAGACTTGCTATAAAGAGACTCAACTGTAGCAAGTTGTCTTGAATCTAAAGTTCATGTGTGAAACCACTTTAGTGCGTTTTGCGCTAATGACCTGTGAAAATGAAAATTTTGTTGACTGCCCTCACATGTAATGGAATTAGAATCGCTAGAATCTAAAAAATGTATGAAAAAAAAGACAAGAAAACCTTGAAATTTTATAAACCTGTTAAAAGCTATAGGACTTCTTAATTTCAAAACATTTTGAATTTCGAGTTGAATGTACAGTGAAGTCTCCCTACAACATGTCTCTTTATAACAACATTATTTTTTCCGCCTTTCGTACATGTATGGTACATATGTAATGTTCTATATACAGTCGACTCTCTCTATAACAGTCCCCTGTATAGCAGTACTCTCGTTATAACAGCAGCAAAAATTGCTCCCCTTAAAAATTTTCTCTATTTGTTTCCATAGAAATGTCTGTTCTCTATAACAATTTTTAGCTATATATAACAAGGGAAATTTAATGCTTTATAGGGTGCTGCTATGGCGAGAGTCGACTGTAACAACATTTCTCAGTAATAATATTTTTTTCCTCCTCTTCAATGTTGCTGTAGAGAGACTGCACTGTAACAGGCTACTTTATAAATGAAATTCTCCTCAACCAGTTCTCCATTCGTACTTTTGGTTGTAGCTTTCTGAGCAATGCTCCTCACAAGTCAATTATGGGCTGTAGTTGTACATGATCATGTACGTGGAAGTTACAGCGGCCTATGTATAGTGGACTCACGCTATAACAACCCTAAAGGGAAGGGCAAAAATGGTGTTATATGGAAACATTGTTATATGGAACATTTAATATGTATACTACATATACGAAGGGCTGAAAAATAAAGTTGTTATAGAGAAAAAGTTGTTATAAGGAGAGTTGTTATAGAGAGAGTCCACTGTTAACCGAGTCAACTTTCATGTAGAATTACGTGCTAATTGAAAATGTAGTTGTACATGAATTTCACGTACAATACGGTTTCATGTCAAGTTAGTTGAATACGGTCAAATAATTTGAATTTGAATAGTTGACAGCTAAAAATTAAGGTTTTACATATTGATTGATTGAATTGAACATGAACTTGTATACATGAAAATTCATCTATGTTAAAATGATACTAAGTTTGAATCTCCGTAAATATTAAACATTAAGCATGGTGTGCAAAAAGACAAAATGCACAAACAATTACATCTATTCTATGTAGTATAGAGTTTATAAGGAATTTGGAGCTAAATACTTAAGTTCGCGCCACGTTTTTCTAGGCGGCGCTCAATGTCATTGTACATGACAATTAGAGCGTATTCGACATATACAACTAAAAATGTATTTAATGAACATGAAAATGAGAAGTTGAATTTAGCGTCTTGTAATAGTGTACATGAAACATATTTGTACATGAAATTGATTGCGTGGGAATGCAAATATTGAATTGGCATATCAAGTTCATGTATAAATAGCGCTGTACTGGCCGTACATGAATGCTATAGTTGTACATGACATTGAAGTTGACGTGGTCAACTTGTACATGTACATGCTTGGAGCACTGTTTCTGAGCAAGTGTGAATTCTTTTAAAATCGGGTTACCCCATAAACTGTTTAATCGGCATTATGACTAAAAAGTTATTTAAATGTTGTGACGCTATATATGTCTGTATGAGTATACTCATACAGACATGGTATAATCAAATTTATCTGCATTGGGCAGTAAGATATATTTAGAACATCGTAAGATGTCATATTCATCTTGGCTGCGCTATACCAACTGCGCAGGCAACATGGCCAGTATCTTACTTAAAACATTCAGATATTTGCTATACACTGAAACATTTTAGTGCTTTCAGAGAAGCAAACCAAGTACCCGCACGCATTCCTTTATACTGCGATACTTCTTCAAACATCGAAACCAGCGCCAATATTAATCCGAAGGCAAGCATGCAAAACGTAATGGTGTGGGATTTCATGTCGGACGGTACAAAAAGGTTTACCATCCCTAATTCGCTGCCAACTAATGCAATTCCAATACCAGGCAAGCGTCTCATACCTTCCACATGCGCACACAACATGTCTCTCTATAAATATCCGTATTCCTCCTGTCCTGCAACATTTACAGCGCACTATATTTAACGTATGCATGGGCACATCACGTAAATGAAAAGCTATTTGTTTCATCTCGGCAGAGTTCCAAATTCTTGTGGCCGTAATTCGAAAGAAAGACGCATAATTTTACCAAACTAATTGCTACTAAAAAACATATACCGTTCACCACTTAGCCAAGGAAATTCGATGCCTTTTCTTATAAACCTCAAGCGCTTCCTGGGCAGAAATAAAGCCATCTTCGGAAAATATAAAGTACTTACGTCCAAGAATGTGCACCATTCCTTCTCCAATTTGACTTTCCACTTGGGCTAAAATTTCCTTCGGAGATACAGTATCGATGTAAACGGTTAAGTCGTATAATTTGTGTACATGTTTCCACAGATTGGAATCAACTTTCAAATAAGGCAGTAACCGAGAGATCATGTCGTGTACATACGATTTTGCATCCAGCAAAGTGTCCGTGCTATTGTTGTGAATTCTCCAATAATCATAGGCTAACACTGGATGTCCTTCGTCCAACAGAGAGGCCAAATTGTCTGCAAAGGGCAGAGGTTGATTGAAATAAAGGTAACCTGGTAGCTCTCCTTTATAATAGTTGCCTAAGGAAAACGAGATAACGAACCAACTAAAACCAGCGCACGCGCAATCGGGAAATGGCAAATGCAAGAGAAGCGCTATTGGTCGAAAAAAGAAGATATGAGTAGTTCTGTATATAGCTAATCACGGAGCCAGGAGTCTCATTGACGTTTTGAGAAGCAACGAAGGTAATTGTAGCAACAAAGACGGCACTTGCAAGCAGTAGCCAGAACATTGAGGTCAAATAGATGCAGGAGAGCTGTTCCATCCATACTCATTTGAGTGATGGTAAGAATTTGGTACTCGTAGTTCGTCAATTTATTCACACAAACGTCCCCGATAAAAAGTAGTATGCCTCCAAATCTCTGCAGAGTCCGATAATAGCAGGGCAGAACAAGCAGTGGAACATCTAGCACTCTTCCAATTAATCCTGTCACCTTTGTCAAATCTAATCGGGCTTGGAAAGCTCCCGGATAACCAATTGAAAAGTTACGGGCCCGAGAAAGCAAGCTATCATTGTAGACCATATGGATTGTTGTGTCGAAAGGGATTGTCCACCAGCTTTGGCTTAATATGGAGCCTTAATTATTCATATTCATTGAATATGAATAATTTCAAAAAATTTAGCGTTCATATTTACTGTCCAATATTATTTGCAGATGTCAATGTTGAATCGCAAAAACGACAAACAACGCACAGAAGCTGACATATTTGTACTGGTAAAGTGGCGAATGGTGAACTGATGTTTCTTGTCAACACACCGTATTAGTCGAAAAACGCAACCGGATATAACGTTCATGGTCAGGCATAGACAGGTTCGCACTAGCTCGTTGGAATATTAAGACGTCAAGCTTTTAGAATTGATAAGTATTTTGAATCCAAACTTTTCCGTTTAAAACTTATTTCATATATAGTCAAGCCTTCAGTGTAATTAAATCGTTGAGAAAACAATCGTTTTCTGCATTCTTCTAAATTCTTGAGCATCATTTCCCAAATGGATTTTGATGATCGGAATAAAAAGCTGACCTTGACATTTGTCAGTGTAGCTGTGACATACAGAACAGCTCCTGGTTTACCGTTACTTACTAAACAAATTAAGGTTGGGGTTTTTTGGCAAATTTAATATTAATCACTCGTCACCCCATCTGACATATAGGTTTAATTGCTTCCTGAATTGTTTTATACACATATACTATAGTGACTGTGTCTCTGTGCAAAATACATATAACGTGTACACTTCATATAGCAAATTGTACCAAAACAAATTTGTAAACTACACTGGTACACTTTATTCCATATATTATTTGTGACTAAGGTGGCTGAACTTCCCGGTACACACGCGCCAGAAATATTTTGCTTACACGGCGACGCATTTTTAACATTTCAGTGAAATATTAACTTTTTGGTTTCAGAAGTATGTATATATAGATGCTATCGTCATCTATGTTTGAGTATAAATTTCTGCTGTTAAAATGGATGCAGTATCAGAAAGGAAACTTTATTCTTTAAGGGAGTTGAAGATACATCCGTACTTCTATTTCGAATAGCAAAATTTCCTCAAATTACTGAGCCGTTTACACAAGCAAACAAAATGTGGACGTACGGAACTATACTTTCTCTCGTTTTTATCTTCGGCTGTTCCGGTAAAATAATTTAAGCCAAAATAAAAATTTTAAACCATATATGGATACAGTCGAACCTCTCTATAACGGGCTCCCTTATAACGGTTTTCTCTCTATACCGGTGGCTGAAAATGCTACCATCAAAAACTTTCTCCAATTGTTAACGTAGAAATTTCCGTTCTCGATAACGGTTTTTCGTTATAACGGGGGAAATATGCTGATTTAAGGGGAACCGTTATAGAGGGGTTCGACTGTATACACAATCCAAATTTTGTATACAAAAGCAGAACTATAAATGATTTTGTAATTTCAAATTTTTCAGCAAAACGTTTTGCTGAACTTCCTATAAAGATAAAAGCAACAATTGCGCAAAAGCTTCTTAACATTAAATAAAATACAGTCGAACCTCTCTATAACGGGCTCCCTTATAACGGTTTTCTCTCTATACCGGTGGCTGAAAATGCTACCATCAAAAACTTTCTCCAATTGTTAACGTAGAAATTTCCGTTCTCGATAACGGTTTTTCGTTATAACGGGGGAAATATGCTGATTTAAGGGGAACCGTTATAGAGAGTTTCGACTGTAATACATTCAGCAATACAAATTTGTTGCTTTTGACAGATGGAATTCCGTTAAACGAGACCGTTCCTAGCTATACCTGTACAAGTATAGTCTAAAATTTCCCATGGATAGACTCGCCACCAGAGACCAGACATTAAGATGGCCACAAAGGACCGTGATTTACGAAATGGATTCGCAATTGAGTGAGCTAAAGCTATGATTCACTTTTTCTTGTCGATGTAAATTACCCAATATTATTCTGATCATCTCTATTTTTTTATCTTTCACCAGGCCAAAGTGACAGAGACACGATTTTATCCGGCTTAAGGGACATCACATCCACGACGGGTTGCATTCAATTTCGACAGAGACGCGGCGAGAAAGGCTACCTTGTCGTCCAGAAGCGACACGAAGGATGCTGGGCTGAATTGGGCTACACAAGCAGAGCACAGACTTTAAACTTAGGCAATGGCTGCATGTACAAAAGTGTGGTTCTCCATGAAATCATGCACGTTTTGGGTTTCCAACACGAGCACGAGCGACCGGATCGGGATAATTATGTCCGAATTGAGTGGGACAACATTATGGATGGTAAGTGAATTCTTTACGAATTTTGCACATTTGACGGATACCGTTAAATAAAATGTTATTTTGTAGGTTATATACAGTGGTGTCTTCGAAAAAGTCAGTGACCGAGAATATACCACGCAGGGCTTGCCCTATGAGTATAAAAGTATTATGCACTACTATTGGAATGCGTTCCCTAAGATTCCCTAAGATCAGAGAAAACCCACTATCGCGACCTTGAACGGCGAATGGACTCAGATGGGAGGTCATGAACTGACCCAGAAGGATGTTGATGCAATGAAACGATTTTACCAGTGCTAAATCTATTTTTTGTATTTCGAGAGATTCATTCGGAAAAAATTCAATAAAAATAATAAGTAACGCAAAACCATGTTATATTCCCTTGATAATATGCAAACAATTTGAGCATATTGTTACTTCATGTAATGTACATAAAGGACATCAAGAAACATTTTATTCCCCGGCTCCGATGAAGCCGCCATGACACAGCGCGGTACATACATGCAATTTTTCCATGCCGAATTTTATATATATATATATGGATACAACGGTATCTTAATTCAACTAAAATCAGTTATGACGGGCTTTTTTAAATCTCAATTCTGGACAAAACTGATTTTATAGCTCGTTTTCAAACTTCTGCAGGCAGAAGTCATTTTGAAATTCAGCATATATTCAGTCTTAAAATAAAACGAACAACTTTTAGGAGCCTTAAAAAACTAGTTTCTGAAACAAAACTTAAACATACATATAGTAATAGTGGAGTCTCTCTATAACAAGCCTTTTTGTAACAACATTTCTCTATAACAAAAACATTTCTTCCGCCCTTCGTGCATGCACAGTACATATTTTATCTTCTAATATAACAACGTTTCCCTGTAGCAATATTTTTCGCCATTCACGTCGGTGTTGTTATAGAGAGACTCCACTGACTTTGTAATCATAATTAAACATATATGTATCCGAATATCCCCATCACTTGGTACAGCAAATTTTCTTTTCAGGTATGTTATCACAACAGTCGAATATGCAGCGGAATCTCTTTATAACAACATTCCTTATAACAGCATAACGTTAAACAATCGTTATAACGTCAGGAAATTTCAGCCGCTAGTATATAAAAGCATGTTAAATTTGTTGCCTACAGTGGAGTCTCTATATAACAAGTCTCTTTATAACAACATTTCTCTATAACAATAATAATTTTTCCGTTCTTCGTACATATAAGCTACATATTTTTTGTTCTTCATAACAACTATTCCCTGTAACAATATTTTTCGCTATTCCCTTCAGTGTTGTTACAGAGAGACTCCACTGTATATATAACAGCATTAGCCAAAAATCTCGTTATAACAGCAAAATTGCTGTTCCCGTTGGGTCTTGTTATAACGAGACTCCACTTAATAACATTGTATCAACTCATTCAAAATTGTAACCATTATATAGTCACATGCCACATTTGAGAAACAAAATGGAAATTCTTACAGAAATACCCCCTGGGAATTTATTGTTCTTTCTGGAAATCAAACAAAAGCATCCGTAAACCCCGATTCCGATTTAGGGAATATTGAGCGTAACGTGTTTACACAGCTTGCTATATATGTCAATGCAAAATGTTTGTTATTCATTGGCATAAATTTCGGGGAAAACCAAATACACATCCACAATTTCCCTGGTGAAATTACGCATACATTTGTTCCATGGAAGAATTCGGTGGAAGTGAAAAATGTAATTAATCATAAAATTTGTAGTAAGGGCAAAATGTGGCAAACCAAGTAAGATCGACCATCCATATTTTTGTGGGTATAGCAGAAGAAATGAATATTACTGCCGGTTACATTTACTTCTGCTGTTAAGCACCTACCAACAGATTGTGGCTTCTTGCCATTTGTTTGAGAATGTGTATTTGCGGAAGGTCTTTCTAATTAATTGTCGTCACATTTGACAGAAACGTTCACATTTTTTCTTGTTACTCTTATTGCATTTCTTGGCAATACGAAACCCTTTTTCGATTCTGCCTGTTTGTATTACAAAAACCAAACCCGCTGTAGTTCAAGTTCTGCTTCCTTATGATTTATTTCTTTATATATGGAACACACGAAATGCGGGAATACTTTGTACTGGCATGCGTATTTTCCACACATTCAGGCGGAGTATGAAACATTTTGGTTTCCAGGTGGACGTGAAATTCCCCGGCGTTTGTGTATAAATTTCTCCCTCTTTCAGGAGACTGCATTAGAAGCAAAATTTCTTCGATTGAGGAAAGTTGAAGGACCAATTGGTCTTCTAGTTCCATTAATAAAATTTTGAAAATTTCTACTATTGTGCCATCTACGCCAATATATCCAAAACAATGCTGTACTACTGCATTGTCCTGGCTATCATCGCCACTTTCGCCAATTTTGGGGGTAAGCAGAGATTTTATAAATATAGTGTAATACACCGATACATATACATATATTACCGTATAAGAAAATAATAATGTTATATAATAATAATTGTATAAATAATAAAAGTGTAATAAAATTGCACATTGCTAATTTACATTTGAATTTGCACGAATTTTTCCTGTAAACAAAAGCCGTTGCATAATGGTTTATGAATTTCTAGATGGCGCCGCCATAAATGGTTCGGAACCCCAGTTTTACTGCGCAAACGCCCAAAAATTTCCCTTGGACCGACTTGCCGCCAGAGATCCAAATACAAAATGGCCGCAAAGAACCCTGGTTTACGAATTTGACAGGGGTTTAGGTAAGCAAAGTTTTCTAAATGCATAAAAATTGGATATTTTGCTCGATTTAGACGGTTTTTTATGTGAATATGTTTTCGAAAATATATTTTGAAATAAATAGACCAGAACGACAGACAAGTTATCCAGTCCGCCTTCCAAGAACTCTCCTCCAGAACGGGTTGCCTTCTATTCCAGCAAAGGTCCAGCCACAGGGATTACGTTTTCATTCAGAAGCGGGATCAAGGCTGCTACGCTCAATTAGGGCGCGTCGGAGGACGACAAGTATTAAATTTGGGTCAGAGCTGCATGCAGAAATTCATTGCTGTCCACGAGCTTATCCATGCTTGGGGATTCGAGCACGAGCACGTTCGACCGGATCGGGACAGTTACGTTCGAATTGATTGGAACAATATCCACAGGCGTAAGTGCAAATTTTTGTAAACTACGAGATACGCCAAGCTGTGCATAAAAAATGAGCAAATTTTCGTTCCCACAGAATTCCATTTTGCCTTCCAAAAGGTGAGTGAGCGGGAATGGAACACCTTTGGAATTAGCTACGACTACCAAAGCATCATGCATTACCCGTGGAATGCATTTGCCATCGACCAGAACAGACCCACTATCACGTCCACACAAAGGAGACAGCAGTTGGGAGGTCAGGAGCTGACCCAGAGGGATATACAAGCTCTGCGAGCACAATATCAGTGCTAGATCATTTGTGTGAAATATATATAAAATAAATATTTTACAGTAGAGGAAATTTTCTGCTGTAATCTTAATCTTGCATTTACTGTATAAACTATAACAATTTATTTTGCCCATCAAGAGAGAACTTGATCTTCGCGAGATCCTGATGCAGTGAACTTTCTCTCTATAACAACTCTGAAGGGAAGGACAAAAAATATTGTTACAAGGAAAAGTTGTTATATAGAATATAAAATATGTAGCTTATATGTACGAAGGGCTGAAAAAATAATGTTGTCATAGAGAAATGTTGTTATACAGAGACTTAGTATATAGAGACTCCACTGTGCATAAATTGATTTTCTCCATTCTACGCCATGAGGAAGGCTAACTTAACACTTGCTGGTGGCAATTAGCAGATTGTGGGTGAAAATTTTTGTCTGCACTTCACACGAGATAATTTAAAATTGCCTTCGCTTACGCACGTACAAACCAATTACATGCATATCAACCGGTGAGCTCACAGAGAAGTATATCTCGAGGCTGAATAAGTTTTACAAGGGTTGCAATTGTGCTGAGTGAATTCAAAAGAAATTTAGAGGAGAATATACGATGTTCCGTACTGTTACAAATTTTATTTACACACCACATCGGCAGCATTTTATTTTTGTATCAACAGTATGACACGTAAGTCAAATGGAACAAGATAATTTACGGTGCGATTTGGGCAGTATTTCAGAAATAGCTACAGAATCTCTGCATGGGACGCAGCGGGCAGGGCCGAGAAAAAATCTGGGATGCACCGTCAATGTAGAATACACCAGCTGCAAAGCATATATCGGTTATTTATTTTCCCTATAAATTTCAGTCCTCGTATTTTTTTGCATAGACGGGATTTGGATTTAAACTTCCCCGTCTGCGTGTGCCGTCACTAGCTTAATGTAGCAAACATACCAATTTTCTTCCCCAGAATCAATGGACATGCCCTGTGCTGAACCATTGGATCCATGACAAACATATTTCCGTGGATATTATGCCATACCAGGACGGAACCCGCTGTGGGCTTGGCAGCCACATTTAGCATTGGAAAGCCCGTGTACCCTCCCAATTTTGGCTCGTTCAGCTGGAAAAATATTCCATCTCATTTACAAATCTTATATACGCAATTCTGTACAAATTTAAAAGGTTTGGAACAAATCTTACGTAGACGAAGACGGACACCAAACGATTGCAGGAGTGATTGTTCGGGCTCAGGTAGGACTATACAGAAATTGCAAACATTTTCAACCTAATTGAAAACATGTGTGAATATACTTAGATCCTGAAAATATGTATGGAAATTCGTCCATCTTACAGCGTCCTCGTGGGTAAAGAAATGCCCTCCGGGAGCGTAAATGTTGGTTTGGAGATGATAAAACTCTCGAGCTCCCCTGATGTCTAGGCCCAAGAGCGTTTCCACGGTTTTGACAAAGGAAATCATGATATTTGGATACGCTGTGTCATTTATGCAGCCTGTCTCCATTTGCAAAATGCGGAATCTGTAGAACCAGGATCCGCTTTCCATCATGCCAGGAATTTCAGCAACTTCCTCAGCGGCGTTTGTTATTTCCTGGACCAATTTCGGTGACAGAACATCGTAAATATGGAGCAGCTCCGGATCCTTGTACAGCTGCTCCACTTTCAGGGGATGAATCGTCCAGTATGGATGTGGCTTGGAGCTGAACCAGCAACGTAGGTCCGCTTCGACACTGGCAAGCTTTATTATATTAGAAATATTTTATTGTATTAGAAGTGTTTTGGTTTTTGTTTTTAAAAATAACATTAAAATACATTTGACATACCGAACCTTTGAATTTTGTAGCCACAAGTTTCGAAAAAAGACTTGTGTATACGATGACTGTATACATATAATTAATTATATTTGGTATATAATTGGCTGTTCCCACTTCTGTATTAGCTTAAAAATATTTATTTGAATTGCTTGAACAACAAAAGCTATGATAATTTAGAAAAATATAGAAAAAACGAAAAACATTACCAAAAATTAAATTGTTTTTGAAAAAGGATACTTTCCTGACTTGAAAATTTTGGATAATTCATCTTGATTATTTAGTTTATTATTTTATTGATTTAATTAATTTTCTGATGAATTGAATTTAGGTTTTGATTGGTTTAATAAATTTGTAGATTGATCTAATTAAGTTTTTGACTGATTGAATTTAGTTTTTGAAAGATTTAATAAATGTTTTTGTTGATTTAATTCTTTTTTTGAGTCAGCTAATTTTTACCTTAATTCGTTATATGCCCGATTGGGCACAAACACGTTTTGTTTTATAAAATCGCAAATTTTCGACCATAAAGATAAAAACGATATTTAATCGAAACATTACTGTGTTGTCGTGGTTTACCATTCGAAAAGAAACTATATTTTATTTACACGCACATATGTTTTTCAGCTGCTTCAATTAGTAATTATTGAATCAATCAACCATAATTCGCCCCCATGTTTAATAAAGTTATCACTACTACTTGTTCTGAAAAACGAATGTATACCTGCTTGTTTTCTGGGTGACAAACACTATAAAACTGCTTTAAGCCCTCTTCAGGAGGTGACATCTTATTAGTGTCCACGGCCTTTAATCCAAATGGATCGTCAGGTCGTTCACATTTCATCTCCCACAACATGGGAAAGGACCTCCGTCGGATTTCTTTGTATTTGTCCCCAAATTTTTCTTGAAGTGGGATCAATTTCCGGTTGAAGCAAGCATTGGGCATTCTTTTGAATATTTCATCGTGCTAAAATCAACAATCTGTTTATGTGCATTTGTCCTTGGTCAACGTGTATAAGTTTAGTTATGTTAACGTATTCAGCCTGGTGCGACACTCAAAATTGTCCTACATGCTTCATTGTTATCTCCAGCAACATCTCAGCCCGGCCTTTGGACACAGTCCCATCAATCTCCGCTTTTTCCAAGGTGACTTCTGCAAATTCCACGGCAATGGCTTGCTTGTTGCCATATTCCCTGGCGTAGTGTTGTATTTCTGCACAGTGCTTCGCTTTCAGTTTTGCCCCGGTTTCCATTCCCAAGAAATTTCCTTCCGCCACCTAAGGTAGAGAACGGACAATAATTTTTATTTATGTGCAAATGTAAACCTATTTGGAACTTTAAGCGATGTAAAAGTTTATTTAAAATTTATATTTGGAGAGACCAACATGGTTAGAATTCTTACTTCGGTTACATCCAAATTGTAAAGGAAACAAATTTGAACGATATTCAAGCACGCATCGACAAAATCGTCGTACGAAAATCGCATGTCCGCCGGAAATTCCTGATTTAATGGATCTTCGAGTAGAAAGTAGAAATTCAGTTTTTGCTGAAGCGATAACAAATTGCAGATATATCTGTAATATTATTATTTATATATGAAAAATGTGTCCAAATTTTCCTGTAACCTTCATTATCTACGAAATATTTGGTGAGCGTGTCAAGCTCATGAATGTCCCGGGTTGTCATGTGATAAATGGCAATGGGATTAGACGCCACAGCGTAGCATTTGGCTTTCACGTCGAGATTATCAAATCCACGCAGTCCTTCTGTGTCATCGTCAAACTCTTTTAGGTACCTATAAAATTCGTAGGAAAGCCATTTCTGTAAAAAACAAACCACTTTTTACATATAAAGAACCAGAGATGGGGGATTAAATGGTTTTCAGATTAGGATTGGTATTAAAGATTAAATGGGACAAAATTAATGATTAATCTGTACGGATTAATTCAGATTTTCTCGGGATTGATTATTAAGGACTTTATTAAATTAAAACTGGTTCGGATTAGATTAATTAATCGGATTAAATTTCAGATTGGATTAAACTATAAAATCCGTAATACTTCTTTCAGAGAAAGCTGTTTTTCATTGTATGGATTTTCAAAGTAGGATTAGCGTATTTTGTGGCTAGTAAATACTTTTTGTGGCTAACAAAGAATTGTAAAACAAAATATTAAGATTCTCGATCATCAACAAATATATTTATATACAGGCAACGATGCATCTGTGATATATTATACGCAAAAAATGCTGAATTAGTTCACACATTGACAAAAAATAGATATAATGACAGTTACAGTGTATAATATCTGTAATTTAGTAATCACTGTTTAGCTTAATTACTGCAAAATTAACGATTGACAATGTTCTTTTGCTATTTCCTGCACTACAAATGTGTTACATATTAAAAATTCATGGGAATTTTAAACTTCAGCTGACACTTTTTGAAAAGTTGTTACACGCAGTTGGTAACTGTTGGTATGTACGCATTATTTGGTGAAATATATCAAATATTGAACAAAAATGTCAGTTAGCAGTGTTAATTTTGAGGGATATAAATTAATCCAATCCCAAATTTAATCC
>JAQGBT010001977.1:0-27153 GCA_034698585.1 Disparrhopalites patrizii | reverse complement strand
AAGGTGAGCATTTTTTGCTGCTGCTATAGCGAGAGTACTGTTATAAAGGGGACCGTTATAGAGAGAGTCGACTGTATATTATACATATAGATTTATTATAATATAACTACGTACTCTATCATCTATCATACTCTGCGTCATTTACATTTTATAAATGGCTACAGCATATTATACTTTTCTTAATGGTAATCTATATACACTCATCAGATCACTCTTCGGGTAATTCATGATTGCATAACTTGAACAATTTCACAGGTAAATTGGGGTTGGGAGAAGGACTCAAAGACTAAAAGCACTATTAATTACTCCCTTTAAAGACGTGTGGTCAATCAACTTTGCACGATACATTTGCCTTTTAAGTATGCAATTTGTATATGAGTTTTGAGAAAACATAATAATAAGCAATCCATATTTTAAGTATTTAGAATGTGACTTTGAATTTTTGCTAATATTTGAACATTCGTTAGACCCCAAATACTGCAGAAGATTTTTGGACTCGTTACAATTAGGTAATTATTATGAGTGACAGGATAGCACAGAGACGTCCATATTATGTATACGTGTGAAGCTAGGGCTTAAGCAATTTACACCTATAATTATAATTGATGCTTTCTATCTGCACAAATTCTTTTGTGGGACATTTTTACTGGATTCGTCATTAAACTACAAATAAAACCCCTGAAAAGTTCTTCGTCTCCGCATGTGACGAATTTTGATAAGTTTTTTAATAAATCGTTTGGCTTATTGTTACAGTGCTGTAGTAACTAGTACGAACAATTAACGTACTTTTATTTAATATTAATACGCGAATGCTAAATTAATTAAAATAATTAATTAACTGATTCCAATTCCAGTAATTGTCCATTTAAACTCGGAAATATTGGCATTGACCTTTATTGTTTATTATATTCTTGTCGCAGTCGCACATAATATTTATGTACAATCGACTCTCCCTATAACGACCTCTTTTATGACGGTTCAAAACTGCTAAAACTACTCAGCCAACAAAAGGCCAAAACTGTCCAGCCAAAACTGTTCAGCTCAAAAACTTTCTCCAATAATTGTTAGCTGTTATTCAGTTATAGAATAGAATTATTTGTTCTCTACAACGGTCTTTGATCTAAACGGGCCTTTGCTGTCTTATGGGATGTCGTTATCGAGAGAATGGACTGTATATTATGTACCTATTTGTATAAAACAGTGTAGTCTCTTCATAACAAGTCTCCTTATAACAATTTTTCTATATAATCACATTATTTTTCAGCCCTTCGTACATATAAGCTACATATTTTATGTTCTATATAACAACTTTTCTCTGTAAAAATATTTTTTGCTTTTGCCCTTCCCTTCAGAGTTGTTAAATAGAGGCTCCACTGTACAGTGGAGTTTCTCTATCACAAGTCTCTTTATACCAACATTTCTCTATAACAACATTATTTTTTCCACCCTTTGTACATATCAGTTACATATTACATGTTCTATGTAGCAACGTAGCAACTTTACCCTCTAATAATATTTTTTTAAATTCCCTTCAAAGGTATTAATTATTAATTACATATAGAGACTCCACACTCCACAGTACAGACAAAAGGGAAATAGAGAAATGCAGAAAGAATAATTGACTGTAACATTGTTTTTTTTTAATATTAATTATAATTATTTGCTTGTAGATTAATTTGTTATAATGTACGTACATAATTATACATACATACATATTTAAACTGTTGCCAGGTTGCCACTTAACTTACCAATGTTACCAATAAAATAAACCGAAAACCAACGTTTATTGTTTATTATATACTGAATATTGAGGTATCAGCTTTTTTCGGTTTCAAAAAGAGGTGGAATTTGGGGTGACAAAATTTTTGTCAGATCATGTTTTCCACCTGGACCGGTGGAGATACTGCAAATGCAGGAGGGAATGAGGCTCCCAAGCCAAGCTCATCCCCAATCACAAGTCTTCATTCTTTAGCAGCCAAAAGCCGCCAGAGGCTGAATCATATCATCAGTAAAAGTGTTGAGAACGTGGATCCCGCCAAGAAATATGGGTTAACCGTTGTCCAAGCTGCCGTGGTAGGTTTCTTTCCCTTTAATTTATCTCTTTAAAAAATTGCATAA
The DNA here is from genome assembly GCA_034698585.1 of Disparrhopalites patrizii. NCBI lineage: Eukaryota > Metazoa > Arthropoda > Collembola > Symphypleona > Sminthuridae > Disparrhopalites > Disparrhopalites patrizii. Next base: position 25,035 of record JAQGBT010001977.1, on the reverse strand, counting down.
CGATATGTATAACTATAAAAAATAAAAACTATAGTGATTGTTTATAATTGTAAGATTGGGGATCCCGTCCCTCCTCAAGAATGGGCGGAGCGTCGCATCAAGAGGATTTTTATTTACTGGATGTGTATGATCATCCTCGTGGCATTCATCAATGCCACCATCGTGTACACATTCTTCATCGTCCCCGAGTTTGAGGGAGTTCTTCAGCTCCGGGCTGTCTTCTTGGATCCTAGACAGTATTACATTACGAGTATCGCAACCGTCGAGATAGTTATCCTCCTCACCTGCTTCTATGCCTTCTACATCCTCGTCTTCCCCGACGAGAATGACTGGAAAATCGGGGACTTGGTCAGTATATTCTGGTCTTTTGGATTAATGTTGGATGTTTCATATAAAACGCAACCAGACTTTATATGAAACGTTTTATATACAATATATAAAACTTAGTTTTATATTATACATTATGGGTGGCAACGATTCGATTCTGATTCGGATGTATCGATTCAATTCGATGCGAATCAACCCAAATACTTGCAAAGATCGATTCGAAACTGGGAATTCGATTCAAGATGTAAATCAGATCATAAAATTGAACTGAAAACCGATTCATTCGATCCTTTTATTTAGAATTTGGATATTCCTCCGAAGCAGAGCAATAACCATCAAAATATGGTAGCAAAAAAATCAACGGTAAAATTTATATCGCGGTTACTTGCATTTATTTGAAATGATAAACTATAAGACTTCACTAATGCTTAAAATTTGCAAATAGCAGAAAAAATGTGGCACAATACAGTGGACTCTCGCTATAACAGCCCTGAAGGGAAGGGCAAAAATAGTTGTTAAATGGAAAAGTTGTTATAGGAAACATTTAATATGTGCACAACATACACGAAGGGCTGAAAAATGAAGTTGCTATAGAGAAAAGGTTGTTATAAAGACAGTTGTTATAGAAAGAGTCCACTGTAATATATTTTTTGGATCGTTTGAATCATGATTCGATTCAATGCATAGCTTATATCGAACCGAATCGAATCAAATCATTTGCATCATGAATCGGATCAAATTGCGAATTTTGATCCGATGTGGGCTTCGAAACGAATCGAACTAAACATTTTGGATCAAATCGGATGGTTGCCAGTTGCCACCCCTAATATACATGCACATCTACTGTACGTACTAAAATTATAAAGAATTCTAGAAATACTTGCCCTGGCCGGAAGCAATTCCTGAAGCGGATTTATAATCCTTGAATTATATTCAAAAAACATTGTAATCTCCCATTTTAATCTCCAATGTTCTTTAATTTTAAAGCGCTGGCTCGTATTCACCTTCCTCAACGTGTTCATCCTCTACTGCCTCATTATGTATGTTCGAACCTCCATCGGAATCCTGGACAATCTGGAAGCTCAAATGAAGAGGGACCTGACCCCGGACATCCACAAAATGCCAACGCGTTTTGAGCTGTCGCATAATTATGTGAGTTGTTTTTTGGATGTACGTTCAATTTTTTTTTATGCATTATGCAAAGGTTATAAGAAACGCTAAAAAATGTTTTTCAGTTCTACTGTTGCGGCATCAAATCTTATAAGGACTGGAAGGACGTTCAAGGAAATGGGTCTAATCCGGATTATCCAAAGGCTTGCTGTGATCATGATGTAAGGCGAATCATTATTCGTGTCATTTAACCTTTTATCTCCGTATAATACATTACATAATAATGTATTATGTTGCATGTGTGTATCAAATTATGACATCCGATTCGGTATTCGAATTCCAATCGAAATTATATTAATATTTTTCAGTATTTTTATCGGAATTAGTATCCATATTTTGGTCAGAACAACATATCCGAAATTTAAATTTGTATTCATAATTAGGAATAACATGTATTTTAATTCGAATTGTAAATCAAATTTTTTTGGATGGCATTCCTTGGTGTGTATGTATGTAAAAAAAATTATTTATACATAACTGTGTATCTGCAATTCTGTGAATGATTTTTATTTTTCCGGCGAACTTCTTTGGTATTCTTTCAAAAACGTTTTTCCTCTTTAGTCCTACCCCCAATGCAAGCCTCCGTTAAAGCACCATGTCCACGTGGCAATTCCAGGGAGCAAGAAAAAGAGGACGGTGACGGCCATTTACGAGGTGGGCTGCTTGCGGGCCGAGGTCACCTTCATCCTCGCAATTTCCGGCATCTTCTTCACCATGATCAGTTCGTACCTCATCAGCTCCACCATCGCCGTCATGTCTATGAGTCATGTCCTCAAATTTGTGGGCATGAACAAGGACGTCAAGGTCCAGCATGCCAATCCCTTCTTTGATTAACTACATCCGCAGCATCCAGCATGAAGCCATGCAAATGCAACTCTAGCATTTACGTTAAACATCATATTTATTAAAAAAACCAACCAAAAACAAAGCAATTCGTTCACTTATGCTCTACGTTCGACGCCAGAGACTTACATAAAGACCCTGTACCAATTCTGAAAGCTCTAGATTTAACCTTTGACCTCTAAATTGACCCTAAAATTCACCCTGAAAGTCCATTTGTATGCTGACCATATGTTCCATAAAAGCTAGAATCAGTCTTGTTCATTGTCGTATACAGTGGAGTCTCTATAACAATATTTTTCTTATAACAAGATTTTTCATTCCACCGTAACACTTACACATTATGAGCTTGTTCCATATAACAATATTCCTATAACAACATTTCTCTGTAACAATATTCGCTCCCGTACTTCACAATCAATTTCACGTGTTAGAAGTTCCCTATACATAACAGCATTATTTTTTTAGCGGGTAAAATAGTGAAACTAAATACTGCGCTGAAACCAAATCATCAAGTTTCAAATAGATTTCTGTACAGTGGACTCTCGCAATAACAACTCTGAAGGGAAGGGCAAAAATAATTGTTATTTGGTGGGAAAGTTGTTTACATGGAACATTTAGTATCTACACTACATATACGAAGGGCGGAAAAATAAAATTGTTATAAGGAGAGTTGTTATAGAGAGAGAGTCCACTGTATTTTGCATTAAAACACATGCAAATACCTATTTAAAATGGGATTTCTGTACATAAGTTCAGCGTTACAATGTTACAATTATTCGTGTTCTGTGTAACAACATTTTTCTACAACAACATTATTCATCCTTCCCTTGAATGTTGGCATAGAGGAACCCCACTGTACAGCGGTCAATCTGTGATTAAATACATTAATTACAGTGGAGTCTCTATATCAGCACTCCTTATAACAGCACGTTCTGTATAACGTCAGAAAATTCGCAGCACCTTGCACATCGACTAATTGTTCTCTCTACAACAGCATTCCTTTTATAGCAGCAAAATTTTTGGATCCGTTGGATACTGTTGCAGAGATACTCCACCGTATGTCCTTAAACTAACAATAAGACGTACATACATTTCAGCGGATCTCCCAACGCCAAAACTACATATATCATTTAATGTGGAATGAATTTACTTATTTTATTATCATTGTTTATACGCATAGAGGTTGTATTCACAGGGTATACAAATGGTTTTTCAGCAAATAAACAGGTATATACAAAAATTCGAATACGTATCTATTATTATACAGAAACATTGGAGAGCAAAAATAAAGAGGGAAACACATACTAGAAGTTGCATTTTAAAATGTCCAGGGTGGCTCAAAAATAACTGCTGACTTTTACCATACAAATATATGTACATTTTTATCGCTTCTTTCCCACACCACCCTGTATTAGTTCAGGGGTAGAATGGAAAACATTTTTGGAAGCTCAACGGAGAGGAAAGTTCCATAATAGTCCAAGGAAGGAAAGGGTTAGATTTTGAGCTGTTTATTTATGCTATGCTTGGTCATAGTAATGAGATTATTGGCCTCCGACCAATCAACGGGCGACCTTTGAGTCTTCTGGATAATCCTCTTCATCTTCGCCTCACTCTCGGAGAAGTTGAAGCCGCAGACGCGGAGTGTCTTCAAGGAGGGATTGGACCAAAGTCGTTTGAGGGCCGTGTAATTGACCCCGAAAAATAGGGTCTGGCCCACGTGGTAGAAGAGAGCCCTCTGGAGTCTCCTGTAATTCTTGAGCTCATAAATCTCTTCGGAGGGTATAAGAATCCTCTTAATCTCCAACCTTTCCAACGTCTCGGGGAGAGAGCTGATTCCGATGCCAATCAAATTCCGGCGGATGTCCAGTTGATAGACCTCCAGGACCCGTAGAAAACGGCAGGACATGAAAAGACTGAAATTGAGTGTGTGTCCAAGGGAATGTCGGGTTTCCCCGTACACATCATCCGGGTATTCCTCCTCCATGGCGAAACTTTCCAGGCGGATCGTGGTGAGATGGTTCCCATTGTTCTCGAAGATCCCGGACGAGACGGCGAAGAATTCCACGTAGTTGTGGAAGAACTCGATTTGGAGGATGAGGCGGCTGAGTTGCTTGCAATTGACCACGATTTGGCGCCAGTAACAGGGTCGCGTGATCAGCCGGGCCACCTTCACGAAGGGCACGACAATGATGTAATCCGAGAGGTCGGGACAGCGGTAATTGTTGTAATAATCTTCTTCGATGTAGCGGGAGTAGAGGAATAAGTCCAGGAGTTTCAGCGTACTGCTATGCAAACTCACGAAGGACTTGAGGGGATTGTTCTCCCATTCGATGTCCGAGTGCGGGATTTGCTCCGGGTATTCGGAGAGAACTACAGAACATCGATTAGCGGGAAAATTCAGCAAATTCAAGTAAAAATCAAAGCACGATGGACACTATGTACAACGGCATACAGTGGACTCTCGCTATAACAACCATGAAGGGAAGGGCAAAAATGGTTGTTATAAAGAAAAGTTGCTATATGGAATATTTAATATGTACACTACATATACGAAGGACTGAAAAATACAGTTGTTATAAGGAAAAACTTGTTATAAGGAGAGTTGTTATAGAGAGAGTCCACTGTAGAGAGAGTCGCCTGTATAACGCTCCGCTGTTGTCAATAGTAGAAATGAACTTCAAGGTCGAGGTTTTGCTTTTACATATGGGATTCCTTTGTTCGTTATCAGGATACACTTCCACATGTACTATAGAGGAAATATATGTATTTTTATTGGCCGTTAAAAGGAGAGAGAGAAAAAAGAACTACAGTGGACTCTCTCTCTCTCTCTATAACAACTTTCCTTATAACAATTATTTGTCTATACCACCTTTATTTTTCAGTCCTTCGTATATATAGTGGACATATTAAATGTTCCATAGAAAAATTTTCGACACAACAACCGTTTTTGTCCTTCCATTCAGGGTTGTTATAGCGAGAGTCCACAGTAGTGAACAGTGACTTACGCCGTAATATATCAGGATCAGGATGGATGACAAAACACAGAAGCCTCGGGCAGTAGAAGCTCTTCATGATGGTGACCATATTGAAATTGAAGACGGAGAGATTTTCTCCCCTTCGACGAGGCACGAGATTTCCATATTGAATCTGGAGAGCCACCAAATTGGGGAAAGTGAATCCCGTGTCAAATTTCACGGCCGCCCCCAGCGCCCGGTCGTGCGGCAGGATAGAGCACAACATGAGAGAGCGCGCCATGAGGGACAAGCTCAGAAGGTGCTCGCTGAGGGGAACGACCAACTTCTGGAACAGATCCTGCGTGATGGAACAGCGAATGTCCAAATACTCCACGTTGAGCTCACATCGGAAGATTTTCGTCCCCGCCAGAGCGTTGCTGAGGAATTGGACGAGGACCTTCTTCACCTCCACTTTTTTAATCAACTCCAAGCTGGTCTGGTCATTGGAATTCAACTTGACGCTCAGGCCCGTGCCCAGATCGATTTCCTCCTTGAAGGACGCACACACTAGCCTCAGGGTCTTCTTCGTGTGGTTGTCCACACATCGCCAGATTTTCTCACGGAGCTTTTCAATTTAAATATGAGGATAATGGTGTATTATTTCATTATTTTTCTTGGGTTTTAATGAAGAATCAAAATTAGAAGGCGTATTTAGTGAATTTTAATTAAGAAACCTGGGACGGAAGTCGAAGGATATTAGCCGTGGAATTCTGCTTCCTTTTCTTCTTACACCGACCCAGACATCCGCCCATTTCATCGTTTTTTTGTGCGAGGGTAAATTGCAATTAGGACCACGTGACTATTCTGGGTGGGCATCATCGTGGTATTCAACGAATAGTGTTTCTACCTGTACATTCTGCGTGGTGCAACCTGGATTTTGGAGGAGGCTCTAGGCTTATTTTCCACTGATTTCATTCTCCTTCTTCTCCGCATTTATTTGCGTTTTATTTTGGACAAATATCAATTATGAGCAAAAACGAGTCGACAAATGGACCTTGGATCTTGACTTGACGCAAGAGGAAGTCCTTGATTTTGGCAACGTTGTTGTTTGCTGTTATTGGTTGTTTCTACAGCTCCGAACGAATACGAATAATATTCGAATTCGAACCGAATCCAATCTAGATGTTCTGGATTCGATTCAATTCGAATCGAATACGAGTACAAGTAAAAACCGAAATTGCTTCCTAGAACGAATCCAAACCGAATACAAATCTAGAATGAGTATTTGTATGTAAATTCAAATCGAATGCGCATACGAATTCACAAAATACTCGATTCTGTTGATCGGTAATCGGTATTGGTTTTCCACAAAAAGTGATAATTTGCCTAAAAGATGAAAAAGGCTTTTAGAACATGTATTTAAAGTTTTAGTTTTACGTGCATTTAGTCATTATTGGGTCTTAAACGACGATATTTTGGATTACTTTCGAATTGGATTCGAATGCAATTCGAATACAAATCCGAATAGAATACAGTAGAATCTCTCTATAACAACACTGAAGGGAAGGAAAGATATGTTGTTACTGGGAAATGTTGTTATATGGAACATTAAATATATACTTTACATGTACGAAGGGCGGAAGAAATAATATTGTTATATAGAAATGCTGTTATAAAGGGACTTTTTATAGAGAGACTCCACTGTATTTTTCGAATTTAAGAATCGCATACAAACCGAATTCAAATCACAATGTCGCTTATTTTTGAAATCTAATTCGGGAATTCGGGAATTGGGAGCAACATTCGATTGGAAAAATCAATCCGAATCTAAATAGTAGCAATAAAAAAGTCTAATTTTCAAATTCGAATCGAATTCAAACCAAATCCTGAAAATATTCGATTCGTTCGGAGCTCTGGTTGTTTCTGCTTCGCTGAACTTTACTTGACCGAGACGACGAGAATCGAGAATTTGAGAATCGAGAATAACCTCTTGTTTTGAATATTATTATGGCCAAGTGTCATAATTCACAATATTTTGTGCTTGTACCTATTGTATTGTGAGTTTGTGAGGACAATTTTTGATGTTTTGTTCTGAGTTCTGCTTATGATGTTGTGTTCTGGTTCTGGGGGAACTTCTCACTGACTGAGACTGCGTGCATGACTTGTGTAATTTGTAATAATTGTAAATTGTACATACATAAATAATACTATGTACATACTATGGTGACGTCTGACGACGTGAGAGGTGAGAGGATAAAAAAAATTAAACTGATAACCTGAGATATTAATATTTGATAATTGTGTACAGAATTTTTAACTACGATTTGCGGTTACAGTTTACAGTAAACAACAAATCAAAAAACCTTATCGCGATATCGCGAATCGCCATTTACATATGTGTTAGAATTGGCGAAGCGGACATTTTTTTTCGTGTTTAAAAATGGAAAATGTTTGAAAAATATGCATATTATGTTATGTATGTAGTACCTAAATCTATTTATGTTTTTAGTAGAAAAAATAGTCAAATTCAAAACTTGATTCAAAGCAATCGCGTACTCGCGTATTCCAATTTCCACTGCAAGGGCCAAAATCATCTTTATTATAAATTATAAATGTTTGTAGGTAATACTTACACATTACAATAAATTAATTACAAAACTTATATTTTACAGATTAATGTAAAATATAGCATACTGATTACTGATACATGATACTCCAATAATAAACTCAAAGTTGTGATATAGGATAAAGTCTTTTTTGTATATCCAACATTATAGTGTATGCATATATGTATTCATATGTATGTATATATTCCTACACCTATATTCCTACACATAGATGCACACATTTTGTACATTATGTTTTGGCAAATTCCAGAATCGCCGCGAATTAGTATTGGTAATTGGTATTATTGGTAATTGGTAGCTAGCGTATAGTTACTGTGATTTGTGATTGATTAGTGATAGTGAGATGTTTATACATATAACCAATTACCAAGTATAGCGGAGTCTCTATATAACAACTCTGAATTGAAGAGCGAAAAATATTGTTACAGAGAAAAGTTGTTATAAAGAGGCTTGTTATACAGAGACTCCACTGTAATAACTACTAACAAATAGGTTCCGGTTCCGACTAATACGATACGTAGCGTTTACGTAGGAACTAGGAACGTACAGTGGACTCTCTCTATAACAACTATCCTTATAACAACTTTTTCTCTATAACAACTTTATTTTTCAGCCCTTCGTATATGTAGTATACATATTACACGTTCCATGTAACAACATTTCGGTATAACAATCTTTTTTGGCGTTCCCTTCAGGGTTGTTACAGCGAGAGTCCACTGTAAACATTTTTGAAGAAAGCCATCAAAATGCTATCCTTATCCTCTGTTTTCCTTTGGGCATCAATCTCAATCCTATCGTCTTGGATGATCTTTTGCGAAGCTCATGAAGGTACGTTTTCTACACTTGTTCAAGATAATTAGATCTTCAATTTTAATGTTTTAATTTCACTTCTTCTGTAATCACCGCATTAATTCTTTAACTAATTTCTTCATACATAAATTAAAATTTCTTAAAACTCCGGACTTTTGTCCCAGCATATGAATCCTCGTATAACAGCATGTGCATTTAATTATACTGTTTTGTCTGCTTTCACCCAATTAAAGCATTTCAAGAGGCTGCGTTGAAGAAGCACAACGAATACAGAGCCAGACATGGGAAAGTTCCCCCTTTGAAGCTTGACTCGAAGGTAAAAAGCTGGGAAAAATTTGTTTATTCATTCATGGCAATGGCAACGATACGATTCTGAATCGGATTTTTTTATTCAATTAGATGTGATTAAATTCAAATACATGAAAATTCGATTCGATTCGAAACCATGAATCGAGTCAAATAGTTCGATTTTAGATGTAAATCGGAGCCTAAAATTTAACTAAAATTTGATTCATGCGATCCATGGCATATTTAATATACAACATTTTTATAATTTTCCAAAGCAGAGCAATAACCATAAAAATATTGCACCAAATTTAAATCAATGGTAATTACATATTACATCAAGGTTACTTGCGTTTATTTGAAGTCGCAAATTATTCGACTTCAGTATATGCTTGAAATTTAAGTTTTTTGGTTCGTTTGAATAGTGATTCGATTAGAATAGAACCGAATAGAATAATTTGCATTATTAATCGGCATTTCGATCCGATTGAAACGAACCAAACTAAATATTTTGGGTCAAATCGGATCGTCGCCATCACTACATGCATTCTTGCATTTATTCCAATATTTATTTCAAGCTTTTGTCTATGTCACTGTCTGTACCTACATATGCAGTAAAGTCTCTCTATAACAAGTCTCTTTATAACAGCATTTCTACGTAACAGCAATTTTTTTCACCCTTCATACATGTAAAGTTCATATTAATTGTTCCATAGAACAACATTTCTCAATGACAATATTTTTTGCTCTTCCCTTCAGTGTTGTTATAGAGAGACTCCACTGTATCATAATGCCTCTATATACATCTACTTGTCCGCATATTGTCCAAATCAAGCTCAACGAAGAGGCCATGAAATGCGCCCAGCTCTACCTGGACAAAAGCAAGATTGATCATTCCTGCAAGAAGCCAAAGGATACTGGAGAGAATCTTTACGCCTCCGGCGCCAGCAACGCCAATTTCGTGGACCTGGCCAAAAGCGCCGTTGACGCTTGGTACAGCGAGGTAAAGATCTACGACTTTAAAAACGTCGCCAAGGAAAAGGCCATTAAATCCGGCCATTTCACCCAAGTGGTGTGGAAGTCCAGCAAAACGATGGGTTTTGGGGTGGCCACCAAATCCAAGTTCTCCGTCGCCGTGGGTCTCTACCAACCATCAGGGAATATGTATTATGACACTTCCTTCAAAAACAATGTCCTAGCTCCAGATGGCGCCAGAGGCCGCGAAGGTGATGTTGAAGCGCAAAACAAAGCTCCGCACAAACGACCCATCCTCTTCCACTTTACCTTTGTTCTCACTATCATCTTTTCCCTCAAGCTTGCCATTTGAAATTGGAATTTCTCCAAGAGCACATGAATGGCTGTACTTAAATGATTGCACCTTCAGAATCGAAATACCAAAAACAGCGAATTTTTAACAGATTATTTGCAACGACGAGCGGGAAAATGATATTTGTATTTGTTAATACCAACACACTCAATATGTATGTAATGTATGTACGCTAATTAATTAATTAATTAACTAATTAATGTAATTGTATAGCTTAAACTTTAATTTGAATGTATTGTTTGTATTGTATAGCTTAAACATTTAATCTTTTAGGTTACACGCAAACTATTGCATAGTGCCTTGGCATTTGGTATGGTATGGTAATCGCCTCATGGCTTTATTGTCAATCCAAAAACAAATTGTACTATTAATCAATCAATCTAAAAAGGAAAAAACAAAATTTTCGAAAAAATAAAGTTTAATTTGACTGTCCCTAATAAATGACTTTATTGTCAATCCAAAAATTGTACTTGCCAATCAATATAAAATAGAGAAAATAATGCACGTATGACAAATCTGCTTTTGCATAGTAAGACAGTTTTAGCGTAATGATAAACAAATACGCCTTTAGTACGCCTTTAATACGCCCTTAAGGTCACCTGATAGGTATTTAGATTACACAACGGCGTATGTACACATGTGTATAGATATTTATGAATACATAATATAACATATTTATTTTAAAAGCGCATTGAGACCTAAAGAGTGGCCCATCAAACAAATTTTACTTTCAAGATCCTCGCAAATCTATCCAACGGTGATGCAATGTATGCACGTAAACAATGAATGCTATACAAAGCAAGCAGTAGACAGTACAACGTAAATTTGTTCATACGAAAAATAAGACAATCGTTGGTCACACTGGGTACCAGCACCAATTACTTTCATTTTATTTCTGTAAGTAAAGTATCAATTACCAGTGCAGTACTTGGAAGTACTTGATCAGTACCAGTACCTAAAATGCGGATTCCCTTTCAAAAATGTGAGCGCATTACAAGTTTATCTTACAGTAATCTTCTTTTCGGACATGTTCTTGGCAGGACCAGGCGATTAGTTTTTCAAAATAACGTTTTTTAATGTCTATACAGTCATGGGCATTTAAAATGCCTGCCTAATTCCTATTCCTTCAGATTATCCCCTTCCTACTTCCTAGCCTATTTTGAAAACAAAATAATGGGCAATCTACAAAAAACCTATAAAATAGGCCTATATTTTTAGTTTTAAAGCAAAAAATTAGTAAAAATCAGTAGCTTATTAAGGTCAGCCTATTTGTTTTCACTCCTGCCTACAGCCTATCTGTCTTTTTAACACCTGCCTACAAAAAAGGCTTAGTTACAGTCGACTCCCACTATAACAGTCCTCTCTATAAAAGCACTCTCACTATAACAGCAGTCTGGGATCCCCCGAGAGCCTTATCAAGTAAACGGCTCCTTCTATAAAAGCACTTGCTATAACCGCATTTGCCTATAACAGCAGGGTTTTCCCTTTCCTACACCACATTTCTCTCACTATTACCGCATTTTCTTTCTATAACAGCATGCAAATAAGATCAGATAGCCTTCAAAATTAACTTTTTCTCTATAACAGCACTTCAACTATAAAATATCGCTATTTTATTTATTTTTGAACAAAAATTCTTCATTTTAGAAAAATTGCATAAATATTGAAATCATCTATTAAATTATTAATACTATATCTGAAATTGCTGTTAATTAATCAATATTATTATTATTTTGCCAAGTTTTCTATAACAGCATCTCCCTAACAGCACAATTTCATGCTCAGATAGGGTGCTGTTATAGTGAGAGTCGACTGTATAGGCCTATTTTCTAGGAAGGCGCCCATCATTGAAAAACAAATTATCGTAAATATTCCAATTTTAATGAGTTTGGCGCTGGAAAACCGCCGTAGTTTTGTCAATTCTTGGTTGGTGTGAATGAGAATTTTGTGTCCAGATTTATACAATGAAATTATTCTCCGGATCAGCACTTTTTCAGCTTTGTGCGGGTGCAGGAATATAATGATTTCTGAAGAAGTAATTCTATCATGCAGGTTTCCATACAAATCCGCCTTAACGTTTTTCAAAGTACTCAATTACTCAGTACTAAGGGCAGATACCATGGAAGTTAATAATTCCAGTACGTTTTTCTTAGTGTCTTTCAAGTTTTAATTACTTTTAAGTACTTTTCACCATGCAAAATTTAAGTACCAGTACCATTCCAATTACATTCTTGTAAATTTGCTGTACTGCCAAGTACTAGTTGTAAGTACCAGTACGGTACTCAGTTTCCCGCTCTGATAGATTGCCCGTTTTTGCAGGATACACATATAAGCGTAGAAAAAACAAATCTAAAAATACAAAAACAATTTGCGTCATTCATTTGTGATCCTGCCAAAAAAGATATGGCCGATCCAAAAAGAATTTACAGAGCTATATGTCAATTATTTTTGAAGAAAAGTCATTGCTTATTACCAGGGGACAAGTTTATTTTGGGTTAAACACGTTACAGCACCACCTATTATTTTTACAGATCACATAAAACAGTCGGAGGAAATGCCGAAGAATGTTGCGTTTGCACATATAACATGTATACATGTTACATGTATATACTTGACGTCAAATCATTACGATCTACGATGGCTACTTTAATATCTGTGCGGATACGTCTGTACACACACGTTGCCAAGGAACTTTACATTACATCCCCGTACTCGTCACTATCTAAAGCAGCCGTACTATAGTGGAGTTTCTATAATATAACAGCTCTGAAGGGAAGGGAGAAAAATATTGTTACAGGGAAACGTTATTATATAGAACAATAAATAAGCATCTTACATGTACCCAGGGTTGGAAAAATAATTTTGTTGCAGAGAAATGTTGTTATAAAGAGACTACACTGTATGGAGATATAGCTTAGCTGTAGCATGGCGTGTGATACGGAGAGAACATTATATGTCTTGGCAACCAATTCATAATTGTCGGGATGTTTCGAATGCTTTAAATTATCGCTTTCCCTAGAAGTAAGGGATGTAAAGATGACCATGCTCAATAAATTAGTGCAATTACGACGCTTTTCCCGTCAATATATGTATGTATATGATTATCGATCTATATATATAGTAAATATGCCAATTAGCGTCAATTTATCAACAATCAGCAACTTTTCTCAATCAGCCGGGAGAAGAGACAGTGCATAATTAAATGTAGTAGCTCCTACGCACATAATCTAACGTCTGTTAACGATGTAGCTAATACATGGAGTCATCCCACATCATGACATCTATCTCAATTTCACTTGCAAAATTCACTAGACCCATAATGATATCCCTTTTTGGAAACAAACAACTTGAATACGCTCAAAAACCCATTTGGATCCATTAGTGAATGGTCACGTTTTCCCAAACTTGTTCCAAAATTTTAACCGGTAGAATTTCAACCAATAAAATGACGAGATTTTGTCAACTCCTATTCCTTCTTATAACTTTAAATCCCCTGCGTTCGGAATTGATCCAAATAATTTCACAAGTCCTAGAAATAAATTTTCTGGATAAATCACCCGACTCTTGTCACCTCAAAATTGCGGGGGACAATTTTTCAATGCTATATAAAATGGCGCCCATTTTTCACCAAGAAGGCTCAATTCAATCCAGAACATCTTTAATATTCCAGGACACTAAGAACAAATCTGAATGGGATGCTGAAAGGCAATTTCAAACATTTCGTTCCCCGGACTGCGCCCATGTTCTTCTGTTCATGCCCAACCAAGCAAAAGAATACAGCCCAAATTCCGTCATTGACCAAGTAGAAAGGAGCTTCACCAGCACGCCCAAGCCAGACTTGAATAACTTCATATTCATCGGCGATTCCCTGGAGCAAATCGAATCCGTACTGGAACAACCTCGGGTCAAGCGTCTCCGGTTTGCCATAGGAATTTTTGCGAGACAAAACGGGCCTTCAGAAATTGTGTCTTGGTGGGGGAAATCCAGATGGCGCCAGGATTTCCACTGGCAAAATTTGCTCCCAATCAAACGGAACAACGCAGACGGAAATCTTCTTCAGGTGACGATGCTGGGATACGAAGCACACATGATTTTCGATGCGGAAAAGCGGATCCTCGGAGGCGTGTCCTACACGATCCATCAAGATCTGTCCAGATACTACAATTATTCCTCAAATCTCACTTACGGTATCCCAAAATTGGGACAATATCCGAATGGCTCCTGGCAAGGCTACGTGGGGGATTTGGTGGAGCATCGGGCGGACATGATGTATTGCCTGGCCGTGACACCCCTTCGATACGGCCATGTAGATTTCATAACTCACCTTCAATACATCAGCTACAATTTTTATATGGTCCAGCCACCGTCTCAACTGCAATGGCAGGCCGTATTCCGTCCCTTTGATCCCCTTGTGTGGGTGTTAATATTTGTATCAGGTCTGTGCATGATGCCGTTGTTGTATTTGCACCTAAGAAAAGACCAAAAACCCGGGACTTTGCTGGAAGAACTGGATTTGTGGATCCGAGCTTTCATTTACCCTCTGGCTGTCCTTGTGCAGCAAAGTTTGAACATACCCAAAAGCCTGGAGCGAGTCATGGCCATGTTTTTTGCCTATTCCATGATCATCTACGTGAGTTATACCTGCAATTTGGTCTCGTATCTCACCCATCACGAGCCGGAGACGGTCCCCGAGGATTTCTTGGAATTATCCCGGCAGCCGGACTACCGGGTGAATGTCATGGACCTTCCTGGCGGGGCGGGTGATGTCTTCTTCCGGAACACGACCGTCAGAGCTTACGTTTCTCTCCGGGAACGATTTAATTATCAGAAGCGGGCCGACTTCAAGAAATGCATCGTTTCCTCTCTCGATGCAAAGACCGTTTGCATCGGCTGGAATTTTTTGGCGGTGAATCTACTGGCCAGACATACGACCATAAATTTTGCCTTTGATCCCATAATTGAATCCGAACCCATCTTTGACATTCCTAGGAGTATCGGATTGCAGAGGTGGAGCAAATATTATCGGTTTTTTAATGACGTCATCGGCTGGTTAAGGGATACCGGAGTCCTCATAAAGTTGGATAGGAAAGTTATTGCCATGATGAAGCGGAGGGGACGGGCGGCTTTGTTTCGGGATAAGGCCGGGGGAGATAATTCCGTTTATGATAAACTCGCTGGGGTTAAAAGGGCTTTAGAGAAGCATGATGGACTTTCTTTGACAGTTAGCAATTTGCAGGTGGCGTTCGCTGGGATTCTTATGGGCGTTGGAATTGCGTTTGTGGCGTTTATTGTGGAAATGATTACTTTGTGGAGCAAAATTCGCAAGCGGAAATTTGGGGTTGGGAAGATTTCCACTCATTTAGTGGTAAGACCAGGCACAGGAAGAAGACAGGATGTCCATATGATGGATGCTGGCAGTGCCGGTTTAGCAATAAAAGCAGCAGTCCCTTTAAAGAAAACGCAATCTAGGTATAACGTCTCGCTTGCCCCGATTCATCGACCCAAACATTCGATTAGATCTAGCATGTTCCGTAAGACAGTTGTATAGAGAATACCAATGTTAAATATTTGTACTTATAGTCATATACATGACAGATAATAAATGATGACTCCCATATAGAGGAAAAATTACCGGGAGAGAATCCAGGAGAGAAGTCTTTATTCGTCATACGCATCTTAATGTATGTACATATGCATCCACAGAAGTCTCTCTCTGTATTTACGTGTTTGACATTGTCCAGCGGACAAATGACTCGAAAAACATTACATGCAAACGCTACATGCAAGGGCTATTGTACAGATTAGCAATCGTATTCCCGGCGCAGGTGATGGCCGTCGTGGATCTCTTCCGGCAAGTCCTAATTCTCCGACAAGTCGGTCGATTCCTAGGCCCAGCAGACACTCCCGGGCAGCAACAGTGATTGATATTACATTTCCTCCACGTCCGATTGGGACGGCAGGCGCTACACCGACAACAACAACACTGATCCACCACCTCCGCACAGATGATCCTTGGTTGCTGTGAAACCCC
The DNA here is from genome assembly GCA_034698585.1 of Disparrhopalites patrizii. Taxonomy (NCBI): domain Eukaryota; kingdom Metazoa; phylum Arthropoda; class Collembola; order Symphypleona; family Sminthuridae; genus Disparrhopalites; species Disparrhopalites patrizii. The sequence goes on along the minus strand of JAQGBT010001977.1, from coordinate 8,661 downwards.
GATGCAGGCACTGGAATTGCAGGTACACGGACTCACACTTCGATTCTTGCACTTCCCCGCCTGGACGCAGCTCGGAGGACCCAAGTCCGTCTGCATGCATCCACAGCATGGGGATACTTGCCGGAGGTTCCCATTGACGTCGATGCACACATTATTCGGATACGGCGAAGGTGACATCGGCTGCTGCATCGGTGAATACGGCACCGCTCCAGCCTGTTGATACCCGCCCATCATATACGGTGGGAGTGGAGGCGGATATTGAGGGGCTCCAAAATTCGCATCGTATGTCGTGGACCGATCCACCATCGTCACATCGTTGTACGTCCCCGTTGATACCTGCATCGGTGGAAGTGCGGAGCGTGGGAGGGTGTGAAGGGTCTGTTTGGCGCATAAATCACCCTGCATCGTGCACGGACTTCCCATGCAGGCACCTGGTGAGCAGCATCGAGCGGGGCTGTAGGCTTGCTGCATATCGTAGGGCCGGCACCAAACGGCATTGTCGATGTGATTTCCACCCTGAAACTGTCCTTGCGCATATTGTTGGGGGAACAAGGCTGGGCTTGGACGGAAGCTTGGAGGTTGAGGTAAGGATGTTTGGCCTTGTTGGCCGTACGGTGAAGAGTTGTTAGCTTGTTCCACGTTGTAAAATGTCCGCTGTAAATTTCGACCTCGCTGGGCTGGAGGCATTATGCATGTCACTGAAATAAATAAAAACCGTAGTAAATAATCACTAATAACTACTTATAACACTGATTGTGAGAAAAATTAGCGAGACAATTATTGCGGGCATAAAATAGGTGTGTGTACCGGAGAAAATTAAAATCTAATTTTTTTGGGGGATTTGAAAAAATGCAAAGGGGATACGCCCTGCTCAATAAATTTTAACATGGGATTTCCCATTAGGATTTGCTGAAAAACGTTTTCGAGCAAGATTAAATTTCAATTTAAAGTTATTCAATTCGATTCAATGCAAATACTTGAAAAGATTCGGTTCGATTCAATGCAAATACTTGAAAATTTGATTCGATTCGATTCGATTCGAAACCCTGAATCGAATCAAATAATTAGATTCAAGACGTAAATCGGATCATAAAATTCAAGTGAAATTCGATTCATTGGATACATTATTTAATACAAAATTGTTGGACATTCTTCCGAAGTAGAGCAATAACCATCAAAATATTGCAGCTTCAAATCAACGGTAAATATTATATCACTTTTACTTGCATTGAAGTGCTAAACTATTGGACTCCAAAATATCCCTGAAATTTGCAAAAAGTGAGAAAATGTGTCACATTAATATATTTTTTGGCTCATGTGAAGCATGATTCGACTCAATCATGGGCTTGAATCTAACCAAATAGAATAATTTGTATAATGATTCGGGTCGATTTGTGAATTTCGATCCGATACAGGCTTTGAAACTGATCGAGCTAAACTTTTTGATCAAACCGGATCGCTGCCATCCCTACCCCGAACTTACCAGGCATCCGATCCGAGCCCGCTGGGGAACCATATTCCCTCCCAGGAGTCTGCGGATAAAAACTAGCCTGCATCCCCGTCTCCATCACCATCGGATTCGTAAAAGCGGGCTGCCTCATGGGAAATCCCTGGGTCTGGCAGCTCCCATTGGCCAGTCCCCGATTTGGACCGACCCCCGCCTTTGGTGTAAAATTTGGATGATGGGACAAAACGGGATAGGCATTTGGAGGATAGGACACCGTATCAAAATAGTAAGGATCCGCTGCGTTCTTTTGTTGCCCCAGCTGCTGCATAAAAGGACTAGCTACCCCGCCAGGAAAGCCCACTCTTGGAGGATTAAGATTCGGTCCAGCCGGTCCGGTTCCTCCAGGGAAAGGGGCGCCTCTTCCCCGACCCGCAAATGGGATAGCGGGTGCCTGCGCATGCCTAAAAGCACTGGCCACCGGCTGGGCATAAGTGTAGTCCAAGTTCCCGCTTCCGGTGAGAGGCACAGCGTAGCAACCGTCCATGTCATCCTCCCCACTTTGACCCCCGACGATGGTCCGGCCTTGAGGGGGACCAAATGGCAAATTCTTCGGACCGGACCGATCCATCGGACAGCCGGCCCCTTCCAATTGGGTCTTGTATCGATTCATCCTGTTCGAGTGAGGATCCCTGGACGCGCCGGTGGTATTCCGATTATGGACGTTCCGGTCACACCACGCATCGTATTTGTCCGGGTAAAGATCCATACAGGGATTTCCGCAGGTGAGCGCCTCCTGCACATGCGCCTCCGCCGCCTTCTTGAACATGCAGAGATACTGGAATCTTTGGGTGGGCGTGAGGTCCTCCTTTGTGGCTAGCTCCAGGGCGATCTCCTGCATCGTTTTGAAGGGACAAAAGTCTGGATTGTCCTCTTTGCTCTCAAAATCCAGACCGCGACTCGTAGTGGCGATACTGGTGTCCGCATCGGTCCCGGCGACGGAAGTTTGATCCGTTTTGGAGGAGGCCGATTCAGCGCCAAACTTGGCCTTCTTCGCCGCTCTTTTCTCCTTCTTTTTTTTCTTTTTCCAGGTATCAGCAATCTTCTTGGCATCTCCTACGTTTTTAATCTGGTGCTCGAGATCATCCACAGATGGCCGTGTCCCGTTTTTTACCCACTCCTTTGTTTCCTTCTTGGAACTTAGGGCGTTGTCCTTAAGAGTTTTGTCCATCATGCCCGTCATCGGATCCGGAGTGGAGGTGCTTTCTTCGTCGGAGGAGGAAGAATCGGATGAGGACGAAGAAGAGTCGTCTTGGGCGGCTGTGGCGTCATCTACTTTAGTTGACGCAGGCGTACTACTTTTCCGCTTTTTACCACGGCCACAAGGTTTATTTTTGGCCAATAAGGCAGCCTGCATCCCGCATCGTCCCGAAGCTCGACGGTAATCGTACAGATCGGTGAAGAACGGCGTCCTGACCTTCGGTTCCAGGCCGATGCCCAAGCGTTTCATGAGCTTCCCGGAATTCTCGTGCTCATCCTTGAGAGCTTTGCAGAGCTTGCAGATGTTATTGGTCGTCTCTGGATGACGACCAGCGTCCATTTTAGCCGCAGCGTTGCACATCTTGACGGTTTTCCTTTTTCTTCTCAAATCTTGCTGGTGGAATTTTGGTGACTAGAAAATTTTCGGCGTCTTATGTACTATGCATTTGTGCGGTATTGGGTTTCTGCCACGCCACTGCTGAAGTTTTTTGTACCTACAAAAATTTCAATAGATTCATATGGTAAAACTAGCATCGTGGAACATTCCAGAGTCAGGACTCTACTGGGCAGAAAAAATTCAAAATGAACGATGGATGTAACAACGTACAGTGCACTCTCGATATAACAACCATGCATGCAGGGAAGGGCAAAAATGGCTGTTACATGGAAAAGTTGTTATATGGAACATTTATTATGTACACTACATATACGAAGTGCTGAAAAATAAAGTTGATATATTATGTAGAGTAAAAGCGGTTATAAAGAGATTCCCCTGTATAGACATAAGAATCCAGGACAAATTGCAAATGTCTTCAATAATTATATAAGATTATAACCATGAAGTCCTTGGCATTGCTGGAAATCTTTATGATTTTCTTGGGAATTTTCCAATTATCAATTTTCGGAAGAAAAAATCGCTCCATTATTTTGGCGGATGTGCTGTTTGGTTCTGGTCTCTCCGGCCCCATATGCACCAATGTACCTATGTGAAAAGCGTTAATAAATATACATAATATGTACATATGTCAAACAAAAAACGGAACGGAAATAAGAAAAAACTAAACGGAAATAAGAAGGTACATATTTCACAAATTCCACCGACATTCAGTTTTCCAGATTTTTTACATATTCCAAATTCCAACCTTGAAGGTTTAATTTCTGCTTTGTGCTGCCTTCTTCTCTTCCAGTGCTACAGCTTTCCCCCCAGAAGTTCTGGGGACGGTCGGAATGAAGAACCTCTCAGAGCCTCAGACTTTTGTATTGACTTTAGTATTACCTTGGCTCAATTGGCTGTCCTTTTATGTGTATATACATATGTATGTTTGTATGTACATGTTACAAAATGTCATAATAATGCAAGTACATACATTATGTAAAACACATCATCATTATACACATATGTATATGCATTATTTATCTAGGTACATAATATGAATTAATGATGAGTATCTTATTAACTAATAGGTTTTATAATACTACGCGAGCCTGCACATTTGCACATAGTGCGCTTGAGCGAAAGATGATGACAAATCTGCTATTCCACACGTTCTTTATGAAGATGCATCATTCCAATGTTCATGTTCAAGCAACCGCAGTCTGGAGCCCGGTCGCAATAGATTTCCCAGTACAAAAAGTTCGTGTCGCATCGCATTGATATTGTCGGTGTGGGCTTAAATTCAATCAAAAGTCTGTAAGTCTGTAATACATACAGAGTGCTACATACAGATTACGCCGTGGGGATAGTGCTTTAAGTTTGTTGCAATTTTGTTCTGCTTTTTGTTGCAATTTTGTTCTGTATTTTGTTGCAATTTTGTTCTGTATTTTGTTGCAATTTTATTAATTAACAAAAGCAATAACAAACTATAAATTGGATAAACAAAACAAACACAGTATGTACTTCTCACGTTCTCACGAGTATTTTGCAACGAAAATCGCAATATATTTTGTGACTTCATCATCAGCGTGTCATCAGATGAAAGCCAAACAAAAATATCGTTTTGAACAGACGTTTTTTCTTGCAAATCCTGTACCCATAATACTTTTAATTAAAAAAAACAATTTCATATTGACAGCTAGTGTTTTTGACGGTATTCCATACTAACATATTGTATATTATTATACTTTACAGCGTCGCCACTTTCCAGTTAACATCGGTGACAATGAGAAAAGCCATAATATCTGAAAGGAACTTTTAACATGCTTTACCAACGAGCTTTTTAGTATTGCAACAGCGGAGCAGGCCAAATTGAGCAGAAGTCGACCATGTAGCTAGGATTCCTTAGGTCGAATCAGGGGGCAGGACATTCCTTCTAAAGGACGCATCATAGTACATATTCCCTGCCGGCTGGTAAACTCCAATTGCAACGGCGTAATCGGGTTTAATAGCCAAGGCAAAGCCAAATTTCTTACTGTCCTTCCAGACAAGTTGAGTAAAATGACCGGATTTAGCTGCCTTCTGTTTTTGGACGCTGTCAAAATCGTAGATCTCCACTTCGTTGTACCAACTATTGACGGCCGATCTGGACAGTTCCAGGGGATCTGCATTGCTTATATTTTGTGCGAAGAGGTTATCACCCGTGCCTTCGGGGATTTGGCAATTGTGATCGATTTTACCGATATTTAGGTAATACTCCGCGCACTTCTGGGCTGCTTCAGTGAGCTATAGGAATGCACAAACGTAAAAGGCACAGTTGATCAAATTACCAAGCTGATACACGGATTATAATAGCAATGTTCAGCCATATTATACATATTTTTATTAACAGTTGACTGAACGAAGCTGGCACAACACAAAGCTTTAAACATGTTATAAGATTCACATGCGCACCTTTGGGTCAAGCTCTAAGGGTTGCACGTTCCCATGTTTTTTACGATATTCATTATGTAACCTCAGCGCCTCTGCTTCACGCACTGCTAGGACAAAAAATATGTATACATGATATAATATCTATCTATCTATATTCTTTATCTACCTATGCATTCTATTACACTACAGCTTTAATCTATTAGCAGAAACAACCTTAAGTTTTTCAAGCATTAAAAAAAATTAGTGCTCATAAAAATGTTTTGTCTAGAAAATGTTTTCCGGTCATAAAATCATGGCTATTTGAATATATTTGTTTATGAATTTTTATGATTTTTGTTGTATTTCATAAAGCACAATATGGTTGTCCCATTAATGTTGTAATCAAACATTTCAGTTCAATTGGCGGATTATTATATTCATATTTTATATACATAAACATTTGTTGAGCTATTAAGTATATATTATTTTTGAAAAAGCGTTATTTGACGTTATTTCGTTTCACAAAAATATCATGGGATTATCGCTTACATTCATTATCATTTCCAGCGGCGATTTCTGGAGTCCAAAAGCTGTTTAGAAGATATATGAAAATCAGGTGCCATAACGGGATTCGCATTGCTAGATCCACTTTCAATAAGTCAATAAAAAAGATTTTTTTTTTAAATTCATTTATAACAATGCTCATAGTTTATACTCAGGCTTTCTTCAATACCTTGGAGAGAGGTCGAAGGTTGTTGGATTTGTTTTTACATATCAAAGTTTAGTCTCACTTATCCCCGTTGAAACACGACCCATAAGGAGATAAGGACAATATGTTTTCATTAGAGCCCCGAACGAATACGAATAATATTCATTTGAATTCAAACCGAATACAATCCAAATATTCTGGATTCGGTTCAATTCGAATCGAATACGAGTACAAGTAAAAAACCGAAATTGCTTCCTAAAACGAATCCAAACCGAATACAAATCTAGACTGAGCATTTGTGTGTAAATTCGAATCGAATACGAATACAAATTTACAAAATACTCGATTCTATTGATCGGTATTGGTTTTCCACAAAAAGCGATAATTTGCCTAAAAAATGTGAATGTCTTTCAGCACATGTATTTAAAGCTTTAGTTTTAAGTGCATTTGGTCATTATTGGGTCTTAAACGACTATGTTTTGGATTATATTCGAATTGGATTCGAATCCAATTCAAATACAAACCCGAATCGAATATTATTCGAATTTAAGAATCGCATACAAACCGAATTCAAATCGCAATGTCGCTTATTTTTCAAATCCAATTCGGGATTCAAACCAAACCTTGAAAATATTCGATTCGTTCGGAGCTCTAGTTTTAATCTTTCCTGAAAACTCGGCCAAATATGATTTAAACCGTTTTGAAACTATGTAGATTTTTCATAATTTTGTTATACTAGTTTTGTAGACGAACACATAATCAGGAGTTCTCTGTACGCATAGTTTATTACGTAGCGATTTTAGTTTTCAGATTACAAAATATAATATATCCTATTATTATAATACAAAAATGCCATTTATATGTACATATTACATATACTCAATCAGTTATCAATAAATGATAATCTTAATAATTATTGATAATAGACAAATAAATAAGCACATGGATAATACAAAATATTTTACATAAATGATGGTAAAATTATCACGTTTACCTAATAAGCCACAAGCCACGATGAGTATTAAATTGAGAGACAAGAGGAGTCCAAAGTCCAGTCCAGATACAAATTAAGAATGAAGTTAAAATTAAACGAAGTAAAACTCGTATCAATCGGAATAAGATCAAGACAAAAATTTAATACGCGTTAGAAGAGAAAATTTTTCACAGAAACACAATATGTCAAGGATTGTGCCTATTGGATTGGCATTCACTGTTGCGACTCTACTCCTTGCAATTTTCTGTACATTTCTGTTTTTGGCATGTGCAACGGAACAATCACGTAAGTATTGATGTTTTTGAGGACTAACTATTAAACGCAAAAACAATTTTCAGTTATGCGTAGTCTTATTCATATTACATTTTATATTATATTATTACCTTATTATTCCCGAGAGCTTAATATTATTCACTTTCAGAGGAATTTGTGCCTTCATTCATGCGGTTGGTGATTTATAGATTGGCTTTTTTTTATTGCTCCCACTCCCATTTTATCTGCTTTACACGGTGTTTTACAAGTAACTACAGGAAATTGTTCTGTATTATACATCATACATATACATTTATACAGTCGACTCTCTCTATAAAAGTCCCCTTTATAACAGTACTCTCGCTATAGCAGCAGCAAAAAATGCTCCCCTCAAAAACTTTCTCCAATTGCTAACATAGAAATTTCTGTTCGCTATAACAGTTTTTCGCTATAACAAGCGAAATTTGATGCTTTATAGGGTACTGTTATAACGAGAGTCGACTGTACATACTAATATACGTATATACATATACAGTGGACTCTCTCTATAGCAACTCTGCTTATAACAACTTTTACTCTATAACAATTTTATTTTTCAGCCCTTCTTGTATGTAGTGTACATATTTAATGTTCCATATAACAACTTTTCCATATAACAATCATTTTTTTCCTTCCCTTCATGGTTGTTATAGCGAGAGTCCACTGTACATATGTACAAGTCGTCGTTTAAGTGTCAAAACTGACCACGGTGGACTCTCGCTATAACAACCCTAAAGGGAAGGGCAAAAATGGTTGTTATACGGAAAAGTTGTTACATGGAACAAAAAATATGCATACTACATACACGAAGGGCGGAAAAATAAAGTCGTTCACAAGGATTACAAATGGCTTTGGTGACTTGGTCAGTTTTGATACTTAAACGATATGCCGAATTTGTACATGGACCGTACGTTAAGTTTAAAACGCAACCAAATTATTTGCCGTATTACTTCTACGAAATAGCAGTCGATTTTCTCTATAACGGGCTTCCCTAAAACGGTTTGTGCACAATAACAGTGTTCGCAAATCCCTCTGAAAGTTTTTCCATTATGGAATTTGTTCTCTATACAGTGGAGTCTCTCTATATCAAGTCTCTTTATAACAACGTTTCTCAGTAACAATATTATTTTTGCTGCCCTTCGTACATGTAAGGTACATATTTTATGCTCTTTATAACA
>JAQGBT010001976.1:0-27158 GCA_034698585.1 Disparrhopalites patrizii | reverse complement strand
TTGTCCTACGTTTCTCGGTTTTCTTTTTCATTTGGTCCTTCTACATTTCTCGGTTTTCTTTTTCATTTTGTCCTTCTACGTTTCTCGGTTTTCTTTTTCATTTTGTCCTACTACATTTCTCGGTTTTCTTTTTCATTTTGTCCTTCTATATCTGTCTTTTCTTTTTCATTTATTTCTCCTCGTTTGTATTTCCTTGTTATTTTTTTCTTCTTCGTTTGTCCCTTTTCCTTTTTTTTATTTGTTTCGTCACAATCAAAGCTTGCTTTACTTATTGAATCTTTAACTTTAATTCTCATATTCTTTCTAATTGACCCAGTATACTATAGGAAGAGAAAGGCTTTTAGGAATTGAATATTTTAAAGTTATTTTAGAGCCTGGAGGAATTCCTCTACTGATGTATACTTCAGCTTGTAAGTTAATGGTGAGTACGTGCAATTGTCGCTGTTTTTATGCACTAATATGTAAGTCACGGCTGTCTACTGGTTGCTAGATTGTGCTCAATAGTGCTGTAATTGTTCTGTTTGTTTAGGCGATGTTCATTAGAGTATCTTCTAATAATAAAATGTCAAGGTTTGGGTCGTTTTTGTACGTAAAAATGACAAGATATGGATTATTTTCGGGATTTAAACATGTATTTCTTTCTTTTTTATATTGTTCAGAATATTCTTTCCCGGCAAACGTGTGCAAGATCTGGCTCAAACTGTAAACTGGGTTGTATTTCAATGAGGTTGTGTCCAGTAAAATGACAGTTGAACTTTTTGGTCATGTCAAGGGTATTTACTTCATCAAAAAAATATTTTTTTCCTTGTATTTACGGTGTATTTTCCCATCCATTTGAATTTATAAAGTCTATTTGTCTTATTCTGACTATTGTTTTGAAGTTTTATTTTTTGCCTGGATAATAAATTAAAATTTATTCTCCTCCCAAATCTTGAATCATGTTGAATCACTCACTTCCATTGTCTTTTGTTCTTCTATTTGGTATCTTACTTTTATATTTATTTCGCCCTATTCATCCCTTCCTTTGACTTCCCTCACCGTTACTCTTCCTTTTCCATAAACCAAAGAAATTCACCACTAAAACCCCTTCGCATTTCTACGTGATTCCCTAACGTACTCCTTCTGAATGTATCTTGTTCATCTCCACTATATCTTTTTTTTTGTGGTTGAGTGCAATGCTTATCAATTTATCTACTCCCTTTATTTCCCTTTTTCTCTACATATATACACACTTCTTTATCTCTTTACCCACTTTTCTGTCCTCTCCCATTTGTCTTCCGTAGTTTCAATTTGAACCCGCCTCCTCCCTCTCTTCACTGTAGTTCTCCATTGTTGGGATTTCCCCCCCCCCTTTATATCCTCCTCCATTGTAAATTGTGTTTTTTCCATCCACATCTCGTTTGTTACCATTTTGCATTGTCCTGTATGACAGGTTTGTTGTCCACCAACGGGAAAAAATGGTGAAATACTACATATGTACGTCCATATGTGTGTATACCTTCATTTATTTCGTACATAATCATTTTTGAAAATTTTGGGTACAAAAGGCAAGAAGAAAATGAAAGCTGAATTTTTTTTTTGTTAGAAACCATCCTACTTAAGCGTCCCCGTCACGTACGGTAACGCTTCGGACGGATGACGGAGGAGGGAAAAAAGGGGAGAAGACAACCCCTTTCGTCAGCACAAATGTGTTTTCGCGGAGGACCACAAACTTCCTTAAGAAGAAGGGGAATCCCCCCAAAAATTGGGAAGGAATGAAGGAACTAGTAATAGTCAGTAGTAGAAAATCCGGTATATTGAGAAGAAGCAAAAAAAAATGTAGATACTATACGTGTCGGATAGAGATTTTTCTGTGGAAACTTAATATTCATGAACAATAGAGGAGGGGAAACAAGGGTGCATCTGTGCATTTGGAGTATACGGGGAGAAAGCGTTAAGAGGAGGAAATAAAAGAGGAAGAGAAAAAAAAATCGTACCTCCAATAGCACGTCGGATGGCCTCCTGTGACTTTTGAATGCCAATGCGAAATGTCTCCAATTTTCTTATACGATATCCCCTAAAAAAGCAGAAGACAAAAAAAAAATGTAGCTGGGAAAGGAAAACCACATTACTTGACTTTCACTCTATATTCCTACTTTTTTTCTAAGACGTATCCCGGAGAAAATGAAAGGGATGCTCTGAGGATATAGTAATATTCGGTTACTATATACATATGTATAAAGTATACTAAGAAATAATAACATGTATATTTTGGTCCCTCAAATGTCATATGTATTGGGACACTTTATTGCCCCAATTCTATTGGGGACTTCCTATAGAGTTTCAGTATGTACAGAAGGGAAAAGGAGAGGATATTTTTTTTTTCTGGGAAAAATAAACCCATTTTCCTCGTTCAACGCTCCCTCCCCCTCCATTAGCAATAGCAGTAAAAGATGATACAATCAGTAGTTATTACGTATAGATACAGGGTGGCCAGGAGGTTTGTCACACCCCGTAATAGTCTATAGGTTCCATGTCGTTTTTGAGACAAAATCTATCTTGTGCAGCATTTTATTGCAGATTTAACCAAAATATTTTCGTGTAGATCCAACCACAAATAAAAAACTAGTTTTGAATTTTACTAAAACAATTAAAACCTAGTTTTTTAATGACTATAAAATCTTTTCGGAAAAGGCAGGGACTTTAAAAAAAAATGTATAACCACAAAAATTGATTGACGGTTTTCCCAAAAATTATACGGTGAATTAACGACGGATTTATTTAAAACCTTTCTGGCTAACTCTGCCGTAAACTTCTGTATAGAACTATAGAAAATGATTTCGTCTCAGAAAAATAATATGCAGAGCCTAGGCTGAATAAATACAGTTGTTACAAAGCCACCCTGTACATACATGCACGGCCGTATCAATCGGGATCGGATGTCTTTAAAGGAGTTGGTGCGGGGAAGAAAATGTCTTTTTTTTTTCTAAAAGTGGGATGAGAGAGAGAGACAAAGAATAAGAAAAATGGGGATCAAAGTCATTGTCAAGGAATCCCAAAAGCCGTAAAAATGTGGCCAGAGTGCCTTCACAAGACTCTTTCTGGTTGATATCATTACCCCATTTTGAAACAGTTTTTGTACAAAGAACAGAAAGTACATAAGTATATGTGTACATATCAGAATTCCAAAACATAATCTGAAGGTGACAAAATTCGGGAAACAATATGTGTGAAGGCTTTTAGACCCAAAAAAGTAAAATTGTCGTTCCAATGGTAAAATTTGAAAATAAAGAGTACAAGCATGGGGTGAACCTATTGTTCAAAATATTGAGATGAAACTCGCTTTGGAGAGAAAGTTGTTTTTTTGGGGGGTAGTGCATGCAACAAAGGGAAGACAAACATGTGTAGGCGTGGAAGGGACACAATTTGAGCCGACAAATGGAATTTGCCATACAATTTATATACCGATAACATTGTGATGAGATAGGAATATATCCCTCCCACTCACCTATGATACGCTATGAGAGCCTTCTCAAATTGACCCAAATTGAATAAGGCTTCAGCATAGTGGTACAAGCCCATGATGAATGTGTCGTTGCCTTCGAAGGACGTCTGAGCATCTCGGAGGGCTGAGGTCGCATCCCCCAACTTTAGATGACACTGACTCCGAGCCACTAAAGCCGTCTTGTGATTTGGCTGTAATTCCAAGGCCTATATATACATAGTAGTTGGGAAGCAGAAAGACATTTGATTACACAGAGCATTCCAGAAATATTATTCCTTGAGTTTTTTCAAAACAAAAATTGTTTTTCAAACTAAATAATCTTCCAATAACATAAAAAACACATTAAGTAGGTAAATTCCATTTCTCCAGCGAAAAAACTCATGTCGAATTTTTCGGCCAAACTTCGTCACTTGCTAGCCCCAAGCGTAGGAAATCATAATATTTTTATTCTGTCACTCTGTGACCACCTCAAGGGACACCGCAGCATTTTGAACTTTTTCGCCGTTTTGGCTGCGTTTTGGCTGGGGCACAGCCGCTAATCATTGGATTTTGATAAAATTTGGCGAGGGCACGTAAAACGGAATGATCTAGACCAAATTTTTTAATTTTCCGGATTTTGATCTCGGTCCGCCGGAAAATCGCTAAACACCGTGTTTTTTTCGCCGTTTAGGCTGGCGTTCGGCCACTAATAATTCATGAGACTAGGCGAGAACATGTTAAACTAAATTGTCTGGATCAATTTTTTTTATTTTCTCAGTTTTCGCCTCCATTCGCCAGAAACTGTATTTTTCGGTCGTTAGTACACAATCTTTGTGTCAGTTTTTTTAATAAAAATAGTATGATTTCTTACGCTAGGGGCTACCAACTGACGAAGTTTGGCCGAAAAATTCGACATGCGTTTTTTTGCTGGAGAAATGGAATTTACCTACTTATTATAAACGCCATTTAATGAACAATAATTTATGGGCACATTGCAAATGTTATAGTTTTTGAAAAAAAGATGTTTTTTGTGTAATTTGTTATATTCTGTCCAAGGTTAAACCCTGTTTAGCCTGAAAATCTATGGGTTTTCCCCCGCATGTGTGACGGAGAAATTTTGAAAATTATTGCAAAATTAATAATCTCCTGTATCCGTCATTCTTTTGGTGAGCGTTGGCTTTTCTGAGGGCAAGCAAAGAAACTTGCCAGATTAAAATACTTTTGGAGAACATATATTTGTATATATTTTTAGGGAATGTATTATTTACAATATATATTTGTTGTTACCATTATTACACATTACATATTTGTTACACAATAAAAACCATGGATGAATGTTACACTGAAGTTAAAAAATTAAATTTGAAACTGAACACAATTTCTATAAATATATTTTTGTTTTCGGAGACAGGATTAGAAAAACGATTTGATCGAGAATGATTGAATTTGGTGCGAAAAAACTATCATAGCCAGTTCCATCTGTGTCGAATCGGGATGAAAATTTTCTTCCTCGACCCGCAATAAAATATTTTTGGGATGCATGTGTATGTGTACCATACTGCAAGGGGAAAATCTGGTTCTAACTGGGCTAAACTGCATCTTGGTACTCCGTACATCCTCCCACAGTGTAGATAAATGTATTGTCAATTCATCAGAATTAATACACACACATATCAATTTGATTTACACGCCAAGGGAAAGTGATGGGAGCGGACTGTCAGGACAATGAACGTGGGATTCTCTAGTAGCAACTAGAATTTCCAGGAATGTCAATCACTTTGAAAAATTAGGCTAACAAAAGTAATGCATATCTACACACGCACAAAATGAAATACGGGGGGAAATACAATTTTGTGTTTCTCCTATTTCTCTTTCCAATACCCGTGCTTTCCCAAAGGAAGACGTGGAGGAATCTCAACATTTTTTTCTCATGTTTGTGTCAACAAACTGTTTTGTGTACGAACATTCCCAGGACTAAATATAGTAGCAATTTTTCTTCTTTTTTCCCGCCACGTCCAATCATTGCCCTTGCTATCCGGACACCTCCACATTTATTTGTACATTTGTTGGTTCAGACCTCCCTTTTTCTATAGAGGAGTGAGTCTATCCTCAATAACAAAGCCTTACCGTGATCCTGTCCGTGTTTTCCCACTTATTCTAAGTAAACACCATTTTTTACACGGAATAACTCACAAGAAAACGGATTTCTGGGATATTCCTCCAGAGTCTCCCTTTTCAAGTACATTATTTTACCATTTCGTTTTTGGATTGAAAATTAAATTTTGCAACGGCACAGATTTTAAACGATTTTCTGTTTATGTTATTTTAACCTTTAATTTTTTTTCTGAAACATTTCTTTACTTGTTCCCAGCTTGTAGGTAATTCTGTATATTGTCAGCCTTTTCAAAAAGAAAGTACCTTTCACATCCAAAGCTTTTAGCAAGTATCCACTTACCCCGGAGATATTTAGAGATGACATTTTCAGCAAAAGATTTAACGTGTTTGCGATAATCAAGATACACAAATTATATGTATGTGACAGGATGTCCTTCCCAGAGAAATATCTGACGCGTTCCCATACATTAATTGTTGGGGGAGGAGGATTACAAAATAGGACGGATCCACCTCTTCCGTGACACGGCAACGCTCTGTCCTCCATCTAATAAATGCCTCGCTCCACTCATTAAGGTACAATCCATGGTGGGGGCAAATGAGAATAATAAAGCAGGGAAAGAAAGGTAATTTCTCCCAACTGTTCCGCTCCCCTCCTGGTCCCTTTTTATCGCACTTTAGGACCCACCGAAGCGCACAAATAAAGGAGGGAGACGTCCAAGACGGTCCCCACATGTAAGGGGAAGGATGGGAAGGCATAATCGAGGAAAGAGGAGAAGAGGATGAGCATGAAAAGGGCAATAAGGATGTGTACAGGAAAAGGATGAAGATATGAGGAGGAAAAGTAAGGAGGGGAATTGAGGGGACAAGGACAAGTAGTAAAAGTAAAGTGAGTCGAAAGAGAATCTGTATAGAATTATTGGATACAATAATCCTTAACAATGGACCCAGAGAGGGATAAGACAGTTCCCGTTACACACCATCTCCTCCTCATCCCCCTCACTGCGCCCGGACATATAGCCTCCTCTTTTTCATCCCTTCTCCTCCGATGCCCCCTCCCTCGCTCTCCCCGTCCAGAATCAAGTCGTCATAAGTCCATATTTTTTAAAAGTATCCGTATAATTCCATAAAATACAGCTAAGTTTCTCTGTAACGGTTTCCCTGCAATCAGGAAAATCTTGTTGCGGTAGCGATAATCCGTTACGGAGAGCCTATTTTCTATGTGAAAAATGGGAGAAAGTTTTTGAGGGGATTATTTTTAGCTTTCGTTATAGAGAGAGCTGCTATAAGGTAGTTGGATATAGAGAGAAAACCATTTTATGGAGTACGTTATAGAGAGAATAATAAGGCATATATTCGGTTTTCGAGAATTTCGAGAAAGGTACGCTTAAATACTGAGGGTGAACCGCAAAATGTGACCTAAATACACAGATTGACCATCACCATTTCTGTATTGCACCAAATATAAAATCTGTAATTATATGTATATACATATCTACACACAATTTTCAAATTTTCATTTTAGTTCTTAAAAATTCCTGTACTGAACAATAAACTTGCTACAAATCATGTTTATTTTACTAGCCAGGCGGTGCTGGTAATTAGTTATTAGAGAGATTTGTTAAATGTTTTTGTACTCTGATAATAAAAATATTGTATTACATCTTCCATTGCAAAACTCCCGCTTCTGCATGGTTTTCATAAATGGCTGATTAAAAGGTCGCAAACGAATTACTATTTAACAGAAATAAGTGCAAAAATACTTTATTTTAATCTTGGAATTAATCTGCCCGTAAATGTAAAACGATTTCAGCGCATGTAGATGATCAAAATTTGTATATACTTCATCCTGGATAAACTAAATATAAGGCATATACATATGTACACATGTATAACATACATATATAGGTATACATACGTGAATTTCATTAAAAACCATATTACATCCCATTACATTTGAATCTTCCTCGTCTTTTATAATGAACTAATGACAGCTTGCATCCCACTTATACACATACGGCGAACCCACAAAATGTAGCCAAGGAAAATGTTTTAGCACGTCCTGCAACCACACACTAGGGGAAAATTGTGTGATTTAAAAGGGGTAAAAAGGACATATGGGAGGGTGGCAGCTGCCAGATGAGGGCCGGTATACAAAAGAGAGGGAGAGAAGCCGTGCCAAAAAAAAAAAGTAAATGTAATTACATAATAGATGGAGAAATAAGAGGACAAGTGACATGAGATTGTTCCATTATTCATCATACACAGTGAAATAGAAAAAAAAACGGAGGAGGAAACCAGCCAGCTGGCATTCGACAGGAGGGAGGAGTATAGGTATTTAATTAATTACTTTTAAATACTCCCATCACACATGCCACAACTCTGACAAGGCTGGGATTAAATGGATGACGATAAGGACGAGAAAGTTACCGGATGGGAAATGAAGAACTTAAAAGAAGGGAATTGCTGCTATAAAAAAAACTAAAACATACAGTGGAGGAAGCAAATCTGAAATATTGGGAAGCTCGACTTTCCTTGGAAGAGGCAAAGTGTGAAGATTCAACGGGGGATAATCAAAGCCGAGATACAAGAAAATATCACTTTCACTTCTACTTTCACCACAGACACTAATGGGAATAAGTGATTGTGATCAAGACGAGTAGGCACAGAATTGAAAGCAAAGATACCAAGAAAAAAACACAATTGGAAATTAGCACATATACTCTATCAGGAGCACAAACGGGGAATTTTATTCCAGGGAGAAGCCCCGTAAATTCTCCAAGAAGATCCTAAAATAGATGTTGTCGACAAATTTGTCCTAGGAAAAAGAACACGTTTTGACATATGAAAAATTAGTGTGGAGAAGGATGATGAAAGCTTCTGATGTGTTGGGAATAGAGGAGGAGAAAAGGGAGGATATAATCGTTTTTTTCTCCACACATTTTTTTCCATCCTTGATTCCATGATTCTCCTCTCGTTGCCTCCCTCTTGATTTCCCTGTTATCAGTCAGACAAGGAGGCTGAGGTAATGTCTTCCACCGCTTTCTCTCACCCCTCCCCCTCTCCTTTTGTGTGAAGTACGTGTGGGTGTGTCTCTGTGTATTCAGTTGATCTCTTTAAAAGAAGAATGAGCTGAGAGAGAGGGACAATGATGATGAAGATGAGACTGATGGAGGACATGGAGGAGAAAAGGGGGAGGGATCAAGGGGGGAAAGAAAGGAAGAAGAAGAAGAAATAGTAAGAAAAAAAAACCTTGTTGAGAGTCGTAAGAGCGGCTTTGGTCTGCCTCTTCACCCGCATCTGATACGCGGCTTCGACAACCAGCATGGCCGAGAGGAAATCTTCACTATGAAGGAGATCAATGGAGATGCGAAGTTTCCTCTCCCTCTTCTTCTTTGCCTTCAATGACTGTTTAATGTCGCGTGACCCCAAAGTTACGGCTGCCGCCCGGTCCTTATCCGTATATTCTTCCTCCCTCCTTTTTCTTTTTCTTTGGAGTTTTTTCGCTGCTGCGGATTTCTTCCCTCCACCGGAGGATGAGGTTCCTCCACCACCACCGTTACCACCACCTCCTCCATCTCCTCCACCTCCTCCTCCACCGCCTCCCCCTTCCTTGCCCTTCTTCTTCTCTTCTCGAGCGTCTTGAGAGGCCAGGGACATTTTGCGGATTTCACGCATGAGACTCCCAGCTGGAGCTTTGGCAGAACGTCGTCGGTTCGTTGAGGAGGAAGACTGAGGGCCTGTGAGAATGTGAACCATCATGTTATGCTTATTTTTTTTCTCGATTTGTATCTCTCTCTCTCTCTCTTTCGCTCTCTTTCCTATTTCATTACTCATTAGTATCTACTTTCGATCATGTCTCTCCACATTTTACTCTTCTTGTACCATTCATTTCCTTTGGGCTTTTCCTTCTTTTTGGTGCAGTCTCTATTCATTTACTTTTTTTGTGTTTCCCCTCTCAATTTATTACTTAGTTCAGTTTTTTTCTCTCTCTCAGTTGACTTGTTCTCTTGTATTTTCTGGCTATTTTTATAAGTCGATACTTTCTCTCTCGCTGTCACTACCTCTCATTCTCTCTCTGTCTTTCACTCATTCGTCTCTTCTCGCTATTTCGCTCGGGCTTGTTTTATCTCTCTTTCTCTCTCCTGCTTGCTTTCTCTCTCTTTCTCTGTCTTGCTTCCTTTCTCCCTCTTTCTATCTAATGATTGCTTTCTCTCTCTTTCGCTCTTCTGCTTGCTTTTTCTCTCTGGCTAGCTTTCTCGCTCTTCTTCTTACTTTCTCGCTCTCCTTCTTGCTTTCTCTTTCCTTCCCTTTCCTCTCTCTTTCTCTTGTTAGCTTTCTCTCTCTTTCTGTTGTTAGCTTTCTCTCTCTTTCTGTTGTTAGCTTTCTCTCTCTTTCTGTTGCTAGCTTTCTCTCTCTTTCTGTTGTTAGCTTTCTCTCTCTTTCTCTTGATAGTTTTCTCTCTTTCTCTTATTAGCTTTCTCCCTCTTTCTCTTATTAGCTTTCTCCCTCTTTCTCTTGTTAGCTTTCTCTCTCTTTCTCTCGCTCGCTTTCTCTCTTTGTCTTGTTCGCCTTCTCTCTTTGTCTTGCTAGCGTTCTCTCTCTTTTTCTTGTTTATTTTGTCTCTCGTAGTCTCTCTCGCTAGCTGTTTGGATTTCTCGCTCTTTCGCTTGGTTTCTCTCTGTACGCTGGTGCTCTCAATCTCTAACGACTAGTATTTCCCGTCTGACGGCTCTCCGTCTACTTACTTCGTTCTTTTTTCCTGTTTTTTTTTGCAAATGCCAACAATAATAAAAGAATCAGGTGTTCTTGAACCAATAATAGCCCAAACACATGCCATTTGCTCCAAATGGCACTGAATACAAGTGCTACAGCGGGAGAGAGAGTGGATGGGGGGGGGAGGAGGAAATTTATACTCATTATTATTAGGTAGGAAATTGGTTTTGCTCCCAAACTTTTTTCCCCTACTAGGTCGTCTTCCCTTAAAATATACAAGTACATACATACATGTGTATGTACAGAACCAAGTAGAAAGTCCAACTTTTGATCCAACGAGAGCTAAAAAAAACGGTCTCAAATTTTACAAGTTTCCCCCAGAAAACTCAATAATGGTGGTAGCAAGGGTAAAAAATTGGGTTGCTTACACCATTGGGAAGAAAAAGCGTGGGTTGCATGAAGAAGAGGGAGAGAGAGGGGGAGATATGGGAAAAAATACTTCTATCCCTTTCACCAACTGCTATTTCCCAAAACAAGAGCTTTCTCAATGCCCTGTCAAATATTTACTCAACTCCCTTTTCCAGAAATGTGGGTTAGAAGAGAGGGAAATCATGTGAGAAAATTTGGGGAGAAAGGCTTCTGAAGAGACCAAGACAATGGTGCTTGATTTAGGATTAGGAAAAATAGTAATACCTACCACTAAAATAATACTGGAGGAGCAATAACGGAGAAAATGGCGGCAATACTAATATTAGTAATGGTAATGATGGCCCATACATCAAAATATTAGTTTTGGGCAAGTGCCCAAGCATTCCTCCGGTACACTGCGGGATTACAAAGGGTTCCATAACAATAATGAGGAGACATGGTAACAATACAAGGGTGAAATAACACCAGTATAAAGACGGAATGACGCCAATACAACAGTGAAATAACTAGAGGAAAATGGTGGACAATCAGCCACAAAAAGGTGGGAAAGCACCCGTAAAAAGGTAGAGTAATGATAAAAAATAAGATGTTTATCCGGAATATTTCCCCCCAGAAAAATAAAGTGTATATAAAAGGACTAGTAATAAAGAGAAAACAAATTACCTTTCTTGGACGGAGTCGCCTCCCCCTCAGGGGGAGATGAGGAGAGGGTAGCCTCAAGGGTTTGTGTTGAATCCTCCGTAAATTCTGTCCCAACCGGCGTCTCCGTCGTCGTTGTACTTGGCCCTGGAGATGAGGAGAGCATTTTTGGAGGAGGAAGATTAAAATCCACTTTCTTATGACTTTTCTTGTCCTCCTCAAGAGCACCTCTCCCGTCCTGTGGCAAGTCATTACTGACCACCGTTGTCCTTGAGTTTGGACCAGGAGAAATGGTCGTTGTGGTAGTGATGATGATGGGGGTGGTATTCTTGGCAATGCCGGCGGTGGGTGAAAGTCGGTAGTAATCCGGGAAGAAAGTATCATTATTATGACTATGACTTGGACTATGACGATTATCATTATCACGATTATTCCAGACTTCGTGGACGACAGTGTCATTACGATGATAAGTGACTTTAGATTTGTCAGGAGCCACATGCGGAGTCATATTGATGGGGGGAGCGTTAGGAGGGGGAGAAGTTGCCACAACTGCTCCTGCTCCTGATGATGTCCTCTTACGTGATGTGGACCGCAATAATTTTCTAGCGGTTGTAATGACCCTAACAGTACTGTAGACCCCCCTCTTTCGCCCGCCGTCGACATGGCAACCTACTCGCATTTCTTCATTATAAGTGGGACTAGTCATGGTAAGGGGACTGGTCTCATTATTATTATTGTTATCCACCAACTTTCGTACACTTTTCTCTCCCATTCTCCCTTTAATAAATGTGGGTAACAAATGTATCTCCTCCTCCTCCTTTTTCCTCCGTCTCCGAACAAAATAATTTGTTCCCCGTGAAATATCCTTTTTTTTTCACTATTTTTTTCCAAAGGGAAACACTCATATTTTGTTGGGAAACATTTTTTTTCGGGGGAGAAAAACAACGCCCACGTTTCGTTCGAAGGGAAAGCCAAAATCCTTTCTTTTGGATGGTTGAACGCTTCAAAGTTACATTTTTTTTGGGGTTGTTTGATGGATAAAATCCTATATTTCTCCTTTAACTTCCTTTTCTTCTTCTTTCTTGGTAGTGCACAATTTTTGGGAGTGAAACCAGGAAGAAAAAGTTGGGAGAGTTTACATTACGATTATTATTATTATGGGAAAATGCACATTCTCATTATTGGTGGTTGTCAGGAGATTAAGTTGATTTTTGTCCCTTTCTTCTTCCTTTCATTCCTTGTCTCAATTATTGGAACAAAGGAGGGACATGAGTCAGAGGATTATGATGATTTTCGGGTTCCTTTTTGGTATTATATACGTATATTATGTATACAGATGCTTCCAGAAAGACTAAATAGAGGATGAAAGAGAGAGAGAGATTTTGGGAGAGAATGAACAAGGAAGGGATAGATGGAGGAGTTGAAGTCAAAGTAATTTCCATTTTATTAATTTCCTCATCCCACCCTTCACTATCTATATGGTTGTTGTCAACTATCTCCTCCAGTGAGTGAAAGGGGACGGTGAAAGTACTTGCTCAATAACATTTTCCATTGTGTTTGAACGAGGACACATCCTTTTATGGGGGAGAAAGTCCCGGGGAAAAATGGTGGTTGGAGATGATGACAGCGTTGAGGTTCTTTGTTTACTCTTGTGGAATGTTTTTTTACCCTTCACCTTTTTTTTTTCTTCTTCTTATTCATCCACTTCTGTCCTCCACCTCTCCGCCTTTCCCAGGTCTTCTTTTCATGCAAGAGTTCCAACCAAAATTATTGTTAGTGACTGGGAAGGAGGCAATTTTCTTTTTTTTTTCAAAACTTTTTCTTCTTCTTCTTTCAATGTTTGCATTCCGTTTTAGTCATCCTTTTCGTTTCCAAAGGAGGCACATATCCATACATACGCAAGTATAGACACTTCTCCTCGAGGGTGTTTCACCTATTTGAGTGACTTTGTCCCACTTTGCTCTGGCTTTCTCTTTGAAAATCCTTTCCACTTTTTTTTTTAAGTAACTCCCACTCTATTTTTTTCGATTGTGTAAGCCCAGCAATTTTTTTGTGGAGAGTTCCTCTTTCTTCAAAGACAAATGGCTTCACCTGGAAGGACTTGGCACAATTGAGATTGTATTATTTTCTCTCCATTCTTTCCCGCCAGACCTTTCTCTTCCTATTTGTTTTCCACCTACTCTTTGGATGGAATCGTTTTTTTTTTCAAGTTTTATTGCCTTTCCATGTGATTTTGTTTCTTCAACAACTGGGACTTCCTCGTAATTTTAGTAACGGAAAAATGGGATTGCTTTTGTGCAGTATTCCCTTGAACTTTCACCCGACTTTCCCCGGCTTATCCCATACTCCCAAGGCTTTTCAATCCTTCCCTGTTATTATTTCGGAGTTGACTTCTCAGTTTTCGATTATTTACCACGATTTTGTTTTCTGTACTAGGGATTTATTGCCCCCATTAGCAGAATTTGTTTAAGCATTAGGAACAATTTTTTTTTAGAAATTCTTTATCTCCTTTACCTCCAAAAAAAAGTTTTCCTTTTATTCCTCTCATTTCCTCCGGGTGTTTCTTTCCCGTCAGTTCCCAAAGTGGTACACTAGTCTTTTTCTCATGGGAGTTTTCCCGTCGTTTCCGTGTATTTTTTTTTTCTGTCTCTTCTTTCTACTTTAGTTCCCTCCGGCTATTGTATAGTTTTGTAGTTGGTAACTTTTTCCTTTTCTCAAGAATGCAAAAAAACAGAGAGATAGAGAGAAAGGAAGTGTGAGAGACGTTTGTATTCCTGACTTTTCCCGTGTATTTGTCTCATTTCGTATACATTACTCCGTTATCTTCTCTTGGGAGCGTTATCTCCTTCCTTCTTATCTCATTCGTCTCCCATTTTTTCCCGGCCAATACACTTTCGAAGGAATCTTCTTCTTTAAAATAAAAACTACAAGAATCGTGAGGGGCCCATCTTTCCCTTGGGTAGTAGTACGGATGATATGCTGAAGGAAGAAGAATTGGTCTGGTTGTTAAGGGTACGATGACGACGTTGAAGAAATGGAGAAAGCAGATAAGAAAAGAGGGAGAGAGAGAGAGAGGAAAAGAGAAGAATGTTACACAAGTTAGATTGAAGGGAAATCGATATGTTATGTATAGTGTCCTACGTGGAAGGGTTGACGGAGGTTTTAAAGTTTTTCCGGATCGTACCAGTGGTTTTGCTCCCTTTCTTGTTGTTCTTCCTGTGGTCGTAGACGTTAAATGGTTCCCATCAACGAGCAAGAGGGACCCAAGAGTAATTTCTGTGGTTACGATATATACCCTTCACTTTCCTCTCCTTATGGAATCATGTCTTTGGGGGAGGGAAACAAATGCCTATCGACACTCGATGAGTGCTGTCCCGGGCGAAATTACCATGGTCATTACCAGTAATGTGGGGAAAAGTCTGGCTTTTTTTTCTTCTTTTACTATCCCTTTGTTCACTTCTCCTGATGCTTCCCCACTTTTATTGGTATCTTTCACTATCTCCGTTGCCGCTTTTCCGGAACTTTTCCAGTTATTTTTGCAATTTTCCTCCTTTTTGTCTCCGTATTTTCTCCTTTTGATGACTCTTTTCGCACTTTCTCCCTTTCGCCCCCCTCCAAGCCACCGTGGACGCTTTTATAGGCCTGGACTCATTCACCGGGTTATTTCTTCCTCACTTTCTGTTATGTTTCTTCACCGTTCATTGGTTTTTCCTTCTTTTTGGTGTTTTTGTAATACTCCTGAAAATGGTTGTGATGCTTTCCATCTCCTGGAAAATCCACTCTTCGGTGTTATCTCTTGACCTTACCTATATCCGTTTCTGTCGAATTTCCTTTGTATCTATGTGTATCACTCACTTGGACCTTTTTCTCCAGCTTCTCCTTGTCCAATTTGAATTTCCCGTTTTTCTCGTCTTGCACTTTCCAAGAGATTTGTTATCTTTGGTTCTCCCAAGGAATCTTTACTGTCCAGGCCCTTCCGGTGTCTTCAATCAAGTTTTCATGCAACGTTCCCGCACTGACTTTCCCCTGATTTTGTCCTCGTAATTTCCCTCCCTCAAATGATGAAAAGGACTCCGAAGGTATGTGGTACTCCAGTGCCCTACTAGTTCTTTCTCTCACACTCTCTTAGATTTTTTGTCGTCAAGGTAACATGGAACTAAACATTTGAAGGGGGAGAAATAGTGTGGGAGAGCAGAGAGCAAGAAGAAAATAATGTACAGGTTGGAGGAGGGAAGGACAGACATTAATCTATAGGGAAAAGGAGGGGAAGCATTAGTAGTATCTTGGGAATATGTATATGTATACATATGTAATGTGTGTGTGTGCTTACAGGGGATAGACTTCCCTTGAAAAGGGGTTCCTTCTTTCTCAGCAATGCAGTTTTTACAAGGTTTTTCTCACCCAATGTGTATCTGCTAATAGGTGGCTGTTTTTATAAGCATTCCATCATAGAACAAGTGGGACTTGTATGTTAGTTACCAGCCAGAGAGCACATTTGAAAAAAACTGCTCCTTCCAGTCCTCTTCTTCCCTCGTTCCGCTCCGTACTCTCATCAAAATCTATATGGAATCTTTGTTGTGCACATATATACAAGAACCTACACACATATGCAGTGGCCAGGCCGTGGGAGAATAAGAGGAAGGAGAGACAGACAGCAACGGAATGGAAGGAAGAGAGAAAAAAGTTGAGAGGATTTAAAGGGAGAGAAAGCATTACAAAGAACATTTATAGGACGAGCAGGTAGGAGAGAGAAAATTTAAAGGGAGAGAAAGCATGAGAGAGATAGTTTGGGAGATGAAGCGAGAAAGCGAGACAGGCGAAGAGACAGACAGAGAGGAGAAAGTGTAAAAAAAGACATGTGGTGATAGGCTCTCATGTCACTATGAATTTAATAGCATGCAAGGTATTTCAATAAATCCCCGCCATAAGCACGGGGAATTTTTTTGGGTCTATTTAAATCCAATTAAATCTTAAAGACTATGGTGCAGGATACTAAACCTGTCGTCCATGCGATTATTGAAACAGTGTTATAACTCATTATTTAGTAGGCGAAACACTCAATGTACAAAGTTTAATTGGGCCATCCATATGCGTCAGACTTTGGAATCTCTAGTCTCTAAGCTTTTTAGATGTTTGGATGGCTCAGGACCCGAATACACTAGCGCTAGCCTATGAACAAATTTTGTCTGGTATGTACCAAAGATACTAAGTATGTACCAACATGTCCACCACGTTGTTCGCAGTAATTTAAGCTTTAAATTTTTGATTATGGGTGCCCAAATACGAATGAATAGTAATGTTAGGTATGTAAATGGCTATAAATTTCTCATGAAAAATAATTGTGATTTGGCAGGCCACTCACGTATGCACATATAATATTTAGCTGTCTACTAAACATAAATTATAGGGCACCATACGGAATATCAGAAAGATTTTTCTCTATTGAATATTTATGTATGTAAATGCATAGACAAAATCCACACTGCTTAAGGGTTATCTACGATTTTCTTGCAAAACTAATTGTTATGCTTGTATAATGTCCGAACTTAGTTTATAAACTGAATGTTTTGCTATTTTTGTTTTCTTCACGAAACTATAAACTCCTTGTATTAAATTTGAGTATTATCAATAAATTGTAGCCCCGGATTGGCTACCTATCTATCTCTAAGTTCAATTAAATATTAAAACGTATAATTTCCGTTGTAAAAATCACGCTAAAACATGTACGTTTTGGCAAAGAATTATTATATTAGAAGGCACTATGATTGCCAGAAATTACTCAATTATGAATTGATTCAATAGCTTTTGCATTTGTTAAAAAACGTACAATTATGGCCAACTTGCTTGGTGCAGAACGAAGGAAATATGTAAATTGATGGCGTATGAGCATGTAATGTACGTACAATATGATCGTGTCATGTACTAAGGCAGAGATAGGTGTAATTCCCACACTTTGATGTGATGTGCGGTGTTCCATGGGGATTGATGGAAAGCTTTGCGTGAAAGAAAAACTGGGAAGAAACGATTTTTTTCTCTTTTTTTTGGTGTCCTTTTGAACAAAGAAGTACGGAGAGAAAAGGGAGAAAAAAAGTACAATTCTCCAATGAGAAGGGAAAAGAGAGGGAGTTTGAATAAGGTAAGTTGGAACACAAGGAACATTTATCCTGGAATTCCCTCCTGGAGGTGTTCAATCGATCATGACATCCAGGAGTCAATTTATTACCATGCCACGGCAATCACTGTGGAGGTTTTGTGCTGTACTAAACAACCCCAAAAAAAACTAGAGGAGCCAGTGAGGACGTTGACAACTGAGCCATGGCGGGTGATATTTTAAATATATGTTTATGGAGGGACGTACATACATGTTTTGTCCCAATGTAAATGTCTCTCCAGGCTAGAACACTGATAATGGTGGTAGTAGTAGTAATAATGATGATGACAATCATGATAATGCCTTTCCACCCTTCTCACATCTCTCTCTCTCTCTTTCGACTTTCCCCTTCTACCCCCACAAAGCCCTCTCCCAGTCTACTAAAATTGGAACATGGGAAGAGTGCCCGACAATATACCCATAACCTCTGTACAAATGGCAATTGCTGTGGTTGTCACATCAACCATTAGTGAAAAAGAAGGAGAGAGAGAGAAGGAGAGAAAGTCGTTGATAGCGACAAGAAACGTATCGCCCAGAGAATATTAATATCTCCGTTAAATGTGAAATATGTATAAAATATTTGAATATATGTCTAAATATGTCCCCATATTGTCCCATGCTATCTCAACCACACTTGACGGCGTAGATAACTCTGTGTGTGAGCTTGCCAGCGGGGGGAACCTGGGCAAAATTTAGTTGGAAGAAAAGGAGACAAACAATTCCAGTATGTCAAGTACCACCGCATTAGGCATGTTCCACTATAATAGTGGACCGCAGCGGAGGAGAAGTGTCGATGGAGGGAAAGCGGAAAGAGAGACACCGGAGGAGGTGAGGAATGAATTGGAGGAACAAAGCATACTGCATGTTTACCCAGATCTGCGGAAAACCCTGTCAAAATATGACTCAAAACAAGGTGGAGTGGCACAGGAACAAGGACTTCATAATTATTAGGAACCACGACAAAAGATTTATCCACCAATCAGAGTGAACATGAATATAAATCACCAAGTCAATGGGATTGGATACGAGGGGTAAGGAAATGTGGGGCAGGAGAGAAAAAAATAGAGAAAAAGGGAATTCAGGTATCTACAACAAGGATTTGGAGAATCTTCGAGAGCCAAGCAACAACTTGGGAGGAGAACTAAGTTCTCCTCCCAGGTTGTACAGTCAACTCTCGCTATAACAGCACCCTATAAAGCATCAAATTTGGCTTGTTACATATAGCGAAAAACTGTTATAGAGAACAGACATTTCTAAGTTAACAAATGGAGAAAGTTTTTGAGGGGAGCATTTTTTGCTGCTGCTATAACGAGAGCACTGTCATACAGGGGACTGTTATAGAGAAAATCGACTGTAAGTTGAAAGGCTAAGGAAGAACGGGATGATAGGAAAGGCAGATATGTACAAATAATGAAACAAGGGACATAAAAAGTACAAACAAAATGTAGGTACAGTGGATAAAAATAATTACAGTAAAATAAACCGGGTAAAATGGGGAGAATAGAATAGGAAAAAGGAGGAATACCAACTTAAACAGTACATAGATAACAAGAGAACAGAGGAGACAGGCGATGGCAATAGAGAGAAACTGCAGAGACAGATTGGCGAAATATAAAGAAAGCACTACGGTAGGGACAAATAGGAAGTAAAAAGAAATGGATAGAGAGAAAGTAAAATGGAATGGGTACAGAGAAAGTAAAACGGGATGGGTAAAAATAAAGTAGCCCTGAATGGATAAAGAGAAGGTGGTAGATAGAAAAAAGTAAAACAGAGAGAGATCTACAGAGTATAACAAAAGATAATAGCAGAGTGAATCGAGATTAAGGAAGGGGCTAGAATGGAAGAAAGAGACATGGGAGGAAGATACGCGGAGAGAAAGAAAGAGACAGGGAGGAGAGAGAAATTGACAAAAAGAAGAAGAAAGCGGCAAGAGGGATAAAGAGAGAAACAGAGAGGACGAAGGAGACAGGAAGGAATTAAAAGGAAAGAGAGAAAACGGAAGGAGAGAGAAAAGGAGACTGAAAAAACGAAACAGTAAAGAAAGACAAAGGGAGACATGAAAAAGACGAAATCGGCAGAAGGAAGAAAAAGGAAGATGCCGGATGGTGAGGAAGAAAGAGACAGAAAGCAGAGAGATAAAGGCAGATGCTAAAGGTGTAATAGGAGAAATATGGGCAGAAATGTAAGCCCGATAAAAGCAAAAAATGGAAAAAGTACGAAAAAATAAAGACAACGGGAAAACGGGAAAAGAGAAATTCCAGGCAGTGAGCAGAGAAAATAACGAATAATGAAATGATGCAACCCATAAGAAAAAAATGTAGAGCATGAAAAGGTATATAGTCACCAAAAGAAAGAGACATCATTACACGATAACGGGGTAAAAGAGCTCTGATTACCAAAGGTGGATCTGGAGCAAAAAGGAGAACAAGTGCAAAGAGGAAGGTTAAGGTCCATATGATCACACAAGTGTGATTATTACCATACATAAAACCATAGGCTTTACTCTCACCCCTTTGACCCCCTACAAGATTTTCTTCACTCCAGTTACTCTGTGAACTTAGTTCTTCTTTCTCCAATCCCTTGTTATTATATCTCTCCCTTCCCTTATATTTATTCAGGTGATAGATGTGCTTGGGATTGCTAAAGATACTAGTTCCCCAAAAGAAAAACAACAAGGGGTGACGGTACAAAAAAGGGGACAAACAGTGGAGAAAGTAGAAGAAGAAGTAAAACAGGGAGGAAGCAAACGGAAGTCAAGGTGTCTTGTCGAGGGACTCAGGTTTCTCACTCGCTTTTTCAAGCATTTTCACACAAGGAAAAGTCTTCTTCTCACTTGCTATCCCAATTTACGTAGTCGAGCGGAAATCAAATCGATTTCTCTCAAGGAGTTCCTTCATTCTCTCTCTCTCTCTCTCTCTCTCTCTCCATATCCTTTTCACACAAACCTACATATGGAAGATGGGGCGGGGGAGGGGGAAGCCCTTCTCTAGGATGTGGCAGGACATACCTACATACATACAACATTTTGGAGCAGTCACTGAAAGGAAGAAAAACAAATTCCGTGGATGGAAAAGCGAGCGACAAATTACTCTGAGCTCACGGAATCGATCCAACTTTGGTCGTGTTCTGTCTCTCTCTCTCTTTCTCTCTATCACTGCCTTTTGCACACAAACCTGCACATAAAATGCTGGATAGGTCTACATACATGGTTGAGCCCACACTTGTACATGACACACAAATATCCCTTAGGTGCAAAAGCTTTATACACATGTTTCTGCAAGGGGGAGGAGGAGGAGGAGATGATTTCTGTGGAACGACTACAACCACTCAACCACCACCTAGTAGTAATGGTGTGTAATGGTAGATGAAAGAAAAAATTCTTCAACACAGATTCTCACAATTTATCTCAATTTCTCCCCCCTCCAAAAACTCTCATGTTCCTCACCAAATTTCTTTAGGCCATATCAAATAGAATCAACTCAGAAATCTACTACTGCCACTACGACTGTTTATTAAAAATTCAGGGTGTGTACGAAGCACGTGAGAGAGGGCGAGAGAGAGATAGGGGGATTGGGATGTTTGTAGACATACATATATATTTCAGATCATCTTTGCTTTTCTCACAAATCCTCCACAGATTTTTTTTAGCTTCTGGAGACGTGGTTGTCCTGGTATCATTTCAACCATCAGCCTTAGAGATGTTGTTATTTACATTTACTTGATCCAATCTTTATCTGATCTTAACTTACAGCTGCAGGACGGCCTTCCAAATGACATTTACTTAAGCACGTACTGGCTAAAGTCTCATACAGATTATTGACCTGTAAGATGTGATTCGAGGAAGTGAAGGGGAACCCCTGCAGAACTTGGGATTGCAGCGTTACAAACAAATAACCAAGAAATAGCTTGCTGTCGTCACAAATAGTTCCAAGAAAATTCTCGTATTAAAAAAAAAAAAGAGTACACGCCATTCAAAAGCATTAACCCGGAACTAAAATAATGCTTGAGGATGGAAAATATATAGTTGGGGGTTGACATTAAATCCAAGGTATTGCAAAAGTACTTGTATTGAAAATTACATGCAATAAAGCAACTAGCTTTTACTTTGAACGTGTCAGTATCTTCTTCAAGTTTTTAGATGATTTAAAAAAAAAACCGCTCTCCGTCAGATGATTTAATCCCAAATAACTAGGTGAGAAAATCTAATTTAAGTCAATGAATTTCCGAATATGCACTCTAAAATAATAAGAAAATGTTGAAGTAAAATCTTGGGAAAGTTGATTTTCAGCAAATGCATTATGCCTGGTGAGATATGCTCGGTGGGAATTGGCGAATAAGCAAAAGAAAAAATCTGATGAATAATGAGCACCAAAAAATAAAGAAAGCAGACAAACAGAAACACACCGGAGAATAATAACAGCATTCGTTATATGAATAGATATGTATAGGCGAAGGATGCAGTAGACCAAATAGAGAGATAAAATGTGGGAGAAAAAGGATACAAATAAATTGGGACAACGTGAAAGAAATTGAAACTGAAAAAGATAAATAAAGGGCAAGGTGAAGTAGAAAAGCTGGGAGAAGACTGGAAAAACATTCTGAAAATCTGGAGAAACAAGAGAAAATGCAATACAACCGGAGAAACATGAAAAAATGGAGAAAATCTAGACAAAATGGAGAAAGTCAAGAAAAACGGAAAATGTCAAAAAAAAGTCAGGAGAAAGTAAGTGCGAGTGAAAGTGGGAGAAACATGCAGAGAGAGAGAGAGAAAAAGAGAGCCAAACGCGAATAAATACGAAGGAAAAGTGTCCAAAAAATTGGAAAACCTAGACAAGACCTGAAAGAGAGAAATTAATATGAAATACACGTCGAAAATAAGAAAATAAAAGCTGGTAGGAAAACAGCCAAAGCGGAGAAAAGTAGGAAGGACAGGAAATTTTGAGGGAGAAAGAGACGATGGAAAGGACATTCTTTCCCAGGAATCCGCCGTGCGGATTATCTATGGTCGATTAAAGCCACGTTCAAAGCTTATCATCATGATACTCCCACATATCACATCCCCTGTTCCTCACAGCCTCATATAACCACGAATATATGCCCTTCATATTTCTCCAAGCCCACATAAAATCAGTGTGCTTGGGACCATTCATTTTCCTGTAAATATCCATACATAGGCATACAGATACATATGTAAACATGTACATCCACCCCAGTATACGATGGTTAGATGGACATAAAAGTTACCAGGCGTGAAGAAAGCACGTTATTATATTCCAAAGAGATTTTAATGGGCGACCTTTGTCAAAATAGTTGCCCTGAGAATAAAGTCTTCTGTTTTAGTAGCATTCCCTCCTGATGTACACAAGTACATTCGTATAGGCTTCCGCATCTATACCGGAATCTCCAATCCTTCCTTCTGCTGTCTCGAACCCTTGAATCATGTTACTGTTTTTGTTGTGTCAGTATAGATATTTCTCAATAAATCCTCTGTGCTTTCTCCCTGTAGTTTTATAAGTTTGAATAATGCACCTAAAAAAATCTGTCATGGACAATAATTCGCATTGGCTTAATATTTCCCTCCACCGTTGTTTTGCATGTCTCCCAAGGATTCCTTGTCAAGTCTCATATCACCCCTTTATTTCTTATTGAACCCAAAAATGTTCCAATAATAGGAGGAAGATTGCTGATTGGCACCTTTTTAATGTGGAGAAAAGGAGCTTTCTCCTCTGCTCCTTGAACCAAGAATGTATTTACGGGCTCCAACAGGTCGGGACAGACTAATGTGATTCCTTGCCTCCTTATTTTCTCCTCTTCCTTCTCCTCCTCCTCCTGGGTAATTCCTCCTCTCCCTGAATTGCCCCCAAGG
The DNA here is from genome assembly GCA_034698585.1 of Disparrhopalites patrizii. NCBI lineage: Eukaryota > Metazoa > Arthropoda > Collembola > Symphypleona > Sminthuridae > Disparrhopalites > Disparrhopalites patrizii. The sequence continues at coordinate 3,782 of JAQGBT010001976.1, read as the reverse complement.
AGAAATCTTGAATAAATGAAAGCCCGATAGACCTTTCGTCCTACCTTCACCAATGGCCTCTGGTAAAGCTGGGAAAAGTCACCGGATGGATCATTAACTAGGTATTTTTCTGTAGTTACATCGCACTCCAATGACTGCCATAACCATTCATTTCCCTCGACGCTTCCCTCCCCTGCACATGTGAGGTTCTGGTGTATAAAATGGTCCATGGAATCTCCCTGCTCCATCCACCTCTTGAGTGAATCTTATGGGAATGTAAACTTCCAAAAAAAAAAGAAAAGGTCCCCGAGTTCTTCCTTTCTCCACTCCCCCTTGGAAAATCATACGGTGTAAATGGAAGTTTTTTTTATGAAGGTAGGGAGAAAATGAGGATGGGAGAGTATATATAGTCTTTTTAGGGGAAACAACTTCTCAGGTTCCTTATATACCTTTTGGAGAGACTCCGTAATCAGATCACGATTTCCGTTCCATTCAACTCAATACTCTCTATTTTTTATTTACAACATACCCCAATCCTCACGCACTGGAGGGACTCACAGAGGGACTTGACGATGGGACGGAATAAAAGGGGATGATGGTGAAATGGAAAGCGGGGAAGGGAAAAGAAGATGGGGCCAATGTGAGATGTGAAAGGAGATAAGCTCAAGGAAATAAAGTGCCAATGGAGATAAAAGAAAGAAAGCCTAACGAGAGAAAGATAGTTGAAGTTAAAATTGTATCTACTCCTCCACCAAATCTAAAATGAGAGTGGGAAGAGCTTCCAGTGAGAAGTGAGGAAGGTGAAGAGAAAGAAAAAAAAACTTTTCAAAAGATGAATGAAGGTAATAGAGAGGAAGCAAAATAAATTAAATAATTAAATGAAGAACAAAAGTGTAATTCCAACTTTTTTTTGGGGGGGGTGAGACTTAAATCGAACGGAGGATTGAAGGACAGGAAGAGAATGCTGAGGTACAAAGAAAATGGTGGTGAAAATGGAAAGAGCAGTGGTCGCAAATATGAAAGCTACCACACGTTTTGGGGTACATAGAGACACGTTCCAAGTCATATTTCGCATATATTAAAAATATATACATTTATTTATTATATATATGGATTTATATATAAATTCAGAATTTGAACACAACCGTACAGGGAGTAGTGAGGGTCACCCAACGTTTGCCCTCTTTAACAACCTCTTGCTCATGACCTCTAGTCCTCAACTTGACCCTTTGTGGCTCTATAACGGGATTTGGACATACCATTGGCTGCTCTAGTCTAGGACCCTGATTGCTAATACGGGTCTGTTCAACGTTTGCCCTCTGCGACAGAACCAAACTCAACAATTCTCCACTCAAGAACTCTGGACAAGGACAGTTGCTGTTCCTCCAACAATTCGGCACCCAAATCGGAGAGCTCTGGATAAGGAACAATTACTGTTACTCTCCAACACTGATTCGACTGTATTATAATCTGTCCCTGTCTTCGATACTTGAGCTAAAATTTTAATGACTAAACATGTGCGTGTATTGCATACACTGAATATACAATTGACAGCAAACAATGTGAATAGAATGTAAGTACGGATGAATCTCAGGTTGTCTTCAGCTTAGGTTAAGCATTGTATCATGAAGCCTCATTTACTTGAAGGTAGATGTATTAGTGCCTATTCTGTGTTTATCATTTTGAGAATCAATCATTGCAATACATTACAATACAGAAAATAACTCATCTACCGGACCAAATAATAGATATAATTGTGTATGTACACATTTTATAGAATAGTCAAACACAAAGGAAAAGCGCTGAGTAATCACAAACAACAAATGGATTGAAAAAGTAAAAACAAACAATAATAAAAAGCAGAACAAGAGGAATTGGAGTGAAATTCAGGAAAAGGGAAAACAGAGTAAAATATTAGGGGAAAGAGAAAACAGAGAAAGTCAGGTAAAAGGAAAATAAACAACAAAATTCAGAAAATTTTGAGAAAGCCAAGACCAAGGAAAAACAGCCAATGAAGAGAGACAAGGAGCACGAAAACTAAGAAATGCAGAAATTGAGGAGAAAGACAAGAGACGCCATATCAGAGAGAAAGCATTAAAAGAAACACGGGGAAGGAGAAAGCTGAGAGAAAAACAGAAAATAAGAAAGTCGAGAAAAAAAGAAACAGAGAAGAAATCTCAGATGTTACAAAGAAATTGAGAGAAAGTCAAGCAAAAAAGAAACAGAGAAGAAAGCTCAGATGTTACAAAGAAATTGAAAGAAAGTCAGTGAAAGCAACGACCGACAAGTGATTGAGGTGCAGGGTAGATGCCAGAAATGCCAACCGATTTTGACCAGACATGGAAAGGGAAAGGAAATTTGTGTCACAAGGGAAGGGATGGACAAGAAAACGAGGGACAGATACAGATATATGTAAGACACTTGAATTTGCAGTGGAATTTAGCCCAACAACAATTGACTACCATATTTGCGTGAGCCAAAAGTGTTGCATTTGATATTCCCAGCATAAAATGGTACACAGGCATCCAAATATGTACGAAACAATATACCTGAACCTCGCTTCTGTTGACCTGGCTATTCCCAAGGTTTTGCTTTCAAGTGGTTCTACCACTTGATATGGCTCTAAAAATGTAGATCGGATTTTATTTACTATTTCATCCTCCTCCATATACTTACGAGAACCCAGAAGCTGGTCACAGTTCCTTTTTTTAAATCCCCATGCACATATTTACACGTGTAAGGAAGAGTGAAAGCATAAACGGGGAAATTGTGTCTTCCTCCTCCTCACGTTTTACATGGACATAACAATTTACGGCTGAGGAGATTCGTTGACAACGAGAATCATTTGTCAGTCGAGAGGGGAAATTCTCACCGCTTTCCCTTCCTTAAGCCACTCATTCCCCATGGAGTTACTTGTCATGTCCTTGACGTAGTTATCATATTTTTTTGGACTTTTTCTATCCTGCTTTTGTCCAAATATGTCAAATCTCTTTGACAAACAATCCTGTGGGGATTTGTAAATTTGCATTACCTAGACACAAATAATTTGCAGTCTACTCCCACGTAAGACAGACAACACGGAGTATGTATTGAGATTTTTAAGCCTGATTGTTCTCAGAGATTTGTTTTATCCGGGCAGAAATGTAGTTTCCCCAAATATACTTGTTTTCTCCCCCTCATAAAAACTGAAGTAACTCTTACAGCCGTAAATAATTTTAGGGGAGGAATATTTTTACGCGCTTTCCCCATGATTTTGTCGGGATGTTTACAACCTCATGATTTCTCCCGGAAATCTGACATGAAAATCGGAATAAAATATGTAATAAAAAAGTTTTTTATAAGTCGGAGGCTTGGTGGGTGGAGATGGATTTTTTATTTACGTAATACACGGAATTCGGCTAGACACTATAATCTTTAGAATACAAATAAGAATCAGGAGGATGATAATTCCGGGTGTCATATACATGGAAATAGATTTTCCCTTTGCAGTACTTAAACCGTCTTAAGGTAAGGAGAAATGCCCTGTTTTTTTACTTTCTCCTACCACAAAACTTGTATTAACCAGGTTACAACAAGTTTTTATTTGGAGCCAAATGCGGGACGAAGAGTTCATAAATAACAACTAAATAAAAGTTGCTCCTACTTACTCTCATCCTTTCCATTGACATTCTTCCTTCATTTTCCAATTATTCCATCTTGCTTCGCACACCGACCCAAAACTTGGATAAGTTTTTATTCTGGACGCAAACTTTTTATAACATATCTCTCCCTCTCTCCCTCTCTCCCTCTCTCCCTCTCTCCCT
>JAQGBT010001975.1:0-27159 GCA_034698585.1 Disparrhopalites patrizii | reverse complement strand
TAGCAAATTCATTCCAAATTATAGCAAATTCATTCCAAATTATAGCAAATTCATTCCAAATTATAGCAAATTTATTCAAAATTATAGCAAATTCATTCCAAATTATAGCAAATTCATTCCAAATTATAGCAAATTTATTTCAAATTATAGCAAATTCATTCCAAATTATATCAAATTCATTCCAAATTATAGCAAATTCATTCCAAATTATAGCAAATTCATTCCAAATTATAGCAATTTTATTCCAGATATAGCGCTAATTTATTTCAAATTATAGCAAATTTATGCCACATATAGCGCAAAGTTTTTCCAAATGTAGCGCAAATTTATTAGAAATATAGCGCAAATTTATTCCAAGTATAGCGCAAATTATTCTAATATAGCAGGAATTCATTACAAATATGTATGTATAGCGCAAATTTATTCCAAATATTGTCAGGGTAAAAAGGTTAAGTAATTTGAATGTGTGAGATGTGGTCCGATAGAAAGAGCTTCTCCAGATAGAGAGGCTCGGGGGCTAGAGATGGATGTGCGTGGACTTGTAATCTAACGTATCCTGGTTAGAGTCCGCAGGCAGAGCCTTTAATTTTTCCTAAAATATCTCACTCATTTAAATATTCCTCTAGTGAATGACGGATTGACTGAGTACATGTATATATAGCGATAGGTATTAGCAGCCTATGCGTTACAATATGCATAGCACAAATTTATTCCAAATATGTATAGCGCAAATTTATTCCGAGTATAACGCAAATATATTCCAAATATATCGCAAATGTATTCTAATATAGCGAAAACGTATTCTAACTATAGCGCAAAAGTATTCAGAATATAGCGAAAAGCTAATCAGAGCATAGCGCAATCTAGTCAGAATATAGCGGAAATTTATTTCAGTATGTATAGCGCAAATATATTCCAACTCTGGAAGATTTGATTTTTCATTCAGACTAAATTTATTGACGACATTTATCGTTTGACAGCGTTAAAATTTCGAATTTGAAAACCAAAAAATTTCTTAAACACGCAGGTCTAGATTCTCGAAATCGTAATATAGCAGTTTTGTTCACAATGACAAATGTATAGCTACTTGTAATGGCATCGAACCATTTTTGGAACGCTGTGCATGTCGTCTGGAAAAAGAAATCAATGGAACGGATGAAACCATTGATTTTCTGCTCTCTCGATAATTTGCTTATTCAGTTTAATGGTGTTTAAAACGACACGTGTGCCTTGAATTGAAAAATTTACTGGCATGTATATTTTCAGGTTGGACTTGACACTGGTGGCATTTAATTAGGTTATACACGCCCGACGCTGTTGTCTGTTTTGACTATGCTTTCTCTCTTGCTTTGACATGTTTCCAGCCGGAATGTGAGTTTGTAATAATTCCTTTCACTGCTTTCTATAGACCCGCGAATTACTTGATCGGGAATCTCTCAGCAGCCTCCCTTCTCTACATGACCACATTGATGATTCACAGACTGGAACGTACCGAGTTATTTTGGAGTTATGGGCCCAGATCTTGCCGGATTGTCCCTGTCCTTCACAGTGAGTCCTTTATTTTATATTATATGTATGTATATGCATACGTAAACGTATATAGAAACTGTCCTGCAAATATTGTACTCCCGCTCTTGTGTTCATGCAAGGGAGCCTGACGGACCAAATTTGTACGGAATACAAAATGCTATTTCGGATCTACAAAATTTGTTTTCATCCTAATCCGAAATGATTATTCTAAAAAATATATTTTGAATATTTCCTGTCCAGTATAATTTTTGGTCAAATCCATTCTTATGTTGTTTAACTGTTTGCACGTACTAAAATAAATTAATAGAAGCTTCTTCTGGCGCCAAATTTAATGGGAGGTTCGGTCAAATATTTCTTGGGATTCTGTGCAATCTGTACATGCGCATTTGCACACATATGCACCTAGGTATATCCACCTTAGATGTATATACATATACCTCGTGTTTTCACATCTGGTTTTTCCGCGCACGACATTTGACTTTTTCTCCCTTTTCACTGTCATTTCTCAGGCGTTTTTAATCCGATTAACCTGACCATTCCGCGAAAAACCCAAGCCATATGGTTTTTATGTGTATTCTTATTTTCCCCGAAAACTAAACAATTGTGCCCAGCCTCAATAAAAATCAATGTATAGGAAACACATATGCAATGTATACATATGTGTAAGTGCATGTATTCGTGTACATATCGCGTATATGCATGCCAATATATATTTATTTGAGCTCTCACAAGTGCATGGAATTCCTTTTTGACTTTCACATGGAAAGACTTTTCAGTTTTAAATCTCTGGGGACGAAAGCGATAAAAGATCCATATTCTTTAGTGGAGAAAGTCAAATATGTGAAGTTTTCTGAAATATTTTATCACACACATCCAGAAATCCCGGGCTCCGTCGTCTCCCTCACACTGATGTCAATCTCATCGGACCGAAGTCGAATTATCCGGAATCCCTTTGATTCCCCGAAATTTTCCCCGGTGGCGAGAATCATTACCATTTGGCTCCTCTCCGTCGTCATCGTCCTGCCCTATGGGATCGTGAAGAGATTTGATGAGTCCCGGCCCGACCACTACAAGTGTGTGAGAGTGAGTTGTGACAAATCTTGATTCTTAAAAATTACGGGAACATATAACTTTTGGAACTTTTACAACAAAAACAAGGAAAGGGAAACAGAAATTCCATTGTCCGGGTCGGCTGTGAAATTAGATGGTGGATGGTGTGGAGGATGTGCAAATAGAGAAGTGTGTGCCTTGTAATACAAACGGAGCATTTGCTTTGGCGTCATAGAAACATCATGTAATACAATGGAAGGAGGTTCCTCGTAGCACAGTGGAGTCTCTTTATAACAACATTTCTATATAACATTATTTTTTCCGTCCTTCTTGCATGTAAAGTACATATTTTATGTTCTATATAACAACGTTTCCCGGTAATAATATTGTTTCCTCTTCCCTTCAGTGTCGTTATAGAGAGACTCCACTGTAATATTAAGTAAACAATTGAAACCCGACAGGGGTCTGTTTGGTCTATATTCGTACAGGTATATACCGTATGAGAAAAAAGCTCTTGTGAGGGAGAAAAGATATGATGTTGCAATACGCCTTTTTCCCCTACTTTCTCCAAAAGCTTCTCTAAAAGTCCTTGGGAGCTTAAAACACACATTTTTACATATGTATATATGTATATCTCAATAGCGCAATATGTAGCTCAATAGCTTTGTATTGGAAGTTCCAAATGGTTCAAAAGGAAATATGTTCGGGGTGCCAAGTTGAACTTGATTCCCCCTAAATCCAGCATGTAGGCACCTTTTATTATTGCAATATTACATAGAAACGAAAACATGTATAGTGGATCTAGTCCAAAAAGCGACATCTTGATACGACTAGATTTGACTAACTTATGACAGTTTTTAAACACAAATTTAAAGGCAGTAAACTTTTCCGATGTTTGAACTTGGCGCGTTGGAAATCCTTCATCACTTGGTCATAAGATCATAAATCGATACGGAGACTGTTTTGACGGGAACCGCATCTCTCAAGTAGAGATGTTATATTTATTTTATCGATTTTATTTTCGGAATTTATGTCACTAATTGTTGGCCAATTTTGAGATATTAAGAGTCCACACATTTGTTGTAATTTTTGTAATTGTAATTGCTTTATTGTCAAATCACGTACAGGTACATGCATATATACTGATTTCCACAGTACAGACATTCGAAAGCAAAGCTTGAGCATCAACATTTAAATTTCAAGCCGGAGGCAAAAATACTATTGAAAGCAGAATTTTAATAAGAGAATTTTAATTTAAGAATTTTTCTGCACACAGCATAAATTTCAGGTTTTGCAAATTTTCGCATAAAGTTGCAAAACGCTTGAACAGTTGTGTGAATATTTGAGAAAAGCTGAGTAATTATTTGTGTAAGGCTGCCTAAATTTTTTCGTAAAGTGCAAATATTTGCGTTGCTGGGATGTCTGCTGCTTTTCAAAAACTCTGAGAGGATAATATATAGTCCTGCTTTTTATGGATGGAAGAGCAGTGGCGTGTAAGTTGATTTGGATCTAATTACATTAATGAGAGACAGAATCGCATTAATTAGGTCACAGTGAGAGGATGGCTTTCCTGGTAAACGCGTACATATATGTACATGCCGACACACATAATTAGCGCTGGGTTCCTGCTTACGTTTACATTTTTAGGTCGATAAATTACACTCTAATACATATCATGCTTTCAATGACTGTGTTTTTCGGCGTGACCTCCAAATTTTTGTTTAATGTTTGTATACTTTTATCGAAATGAGGCTGTATTCCACTTTCTACAAAACGTTCGGATACAACTTAATTTGGGCAAAATTTGTGCCTGGTTTAAACAGGTTGCGCTTTGGGGCAATCCCGTGTATAACATCCTCTATTTGGTGACGGCCTTGGCGGTGATTCATATCATCCCGGCAATTGTCCTTCTGAATGGTAAGCATTTTTAAAATCAATTGAATTTGACCTTTACATGTAAGTTCAAGTTTGAAAATTCTATTCGGCCTCAATCAAATTCGGTTTCGCTTCAAGCATCAATTTTATAATACACTTTCAGTCATTTAAATAAAAAATTTCAATCCCAATCTGAAAATTATACATTTTTGCCAAAAACATTCGAAACTGAGTAGGTTTAGGAAAAAATTAAACAAATTCCATTATTTTGCTTGTCAAAAATAGTGAATCCAATATGACAAATATGGAAAAATCTGCTTGTAAAAAATATATAACTTATTCAAATAAATTACAAACAATTTTTTAAGTGACCAAAAAGGGAAGAGAATAAAAATTGTCTTTACTCACAGTAATTAAATGTACATACATATGCAGTTTTTAAATGTGTGCAGCAAGGCGTCTGAAACGACTAAACTAATGCCAAATGATAATATGGCGCAATAAGTTGAATTATTCTACGTTTCTTGACACGTTCTACCTTGTTATATATAATATATACCAAGGTATGACATCCGAATCGGCATTCGAATTCAAATCGGAATTACATTCATATTTTTCAGTCTTTTAATCGGAATTAGTATCCACATTTTTGTCCAATAAATATTTTTATTTTAATTCATAATTACAAATACATTCGAAATCTAAATTCGTATTCATTTGACATTTGGATTCCGATATTTTATTGATATTCGAAAATTCCTTCATTATGTTGCTAATTCCTGCCTTCGGGCAAGTTTTTTTTTGGCAAAATCAAGGTATTGTAACGATGATTTTTTTAATTGGCAGTAATATAACTATTTCGTCCGTAAAAGCGTCGATTTTCGCAAAATCAGATTTTCTGAGTCAATTTATAATTTTGTGTATTGAGTTTGCGTTCATTTTAAGCTACAAATTATGCCAGTTTTCATTACAATTAAATTAAAAATTTTTTTTGAAAGTTAGGTATCTGAATACGTATTCATATATGTCTGAATATTTGAATAAAATTGCATTGGAATTCGAATTTACATTTTATTTTAAATCCAAGATTTAAATTTGTATTCATAATTAGGAAAACGCGTATTTTAATTCGAATTTTTGTATTTTTGCGGATGTCATACCTTGATATATACCCTATTTTATGTACGCATTATACTTAAATTCACAAATGTATACTCACGAACGTAAGTTAAATGTATAAAAAAAGTAATAATACTATTTCGGCTTTCTCTCGGACGTTTTTCGCTTGAAGAAGCACGTTTCATTTGTGGTGTTTGAAATTTGTTTCCCGACTTTCTCGTTGCCTTCCTAGAATTCTTTATATTGAGTACATTGATTTCCCACATTCCCTGTGGAGTTCTCCCGCAACTTTTATTATTGTCAACCCTTTGCACACAAAAGAGCATCTGTCGAACCTTTTGGTCGATCAACTAGAGAAAAGCCAACTTTCTGAAGTGCTCCCAAATTGTGTTGGCGAATTGAGATGAAAGAATCACAAAGGAGAATAGCGGAGAAAGTAGTAAAAAGAGCAAAAGTGGAATGTGACAGAGCGTGAAAGAGGAGAAAGCAAAGACGGTGGAAGACATGACAAAATATATTACACCGGATTTCGCCTTGAAAAATGCATTTAAGACCGAGTTCCTCCACACGGAGCTACGTGAATAAATAATATGCACAAATAGAATAAACTCCGTTTTTAGCTCACAATGCAAAATACGCTGCATATATCATGCATACATACAGGGCGGCAAAAAAGTGTGTTTACCACCTTTGCGCCAACATAGAGCATCAAAAGAAACAGGATTAAAAGCTAAAACAGTGCTTTTCAGGTCACGTTTATTGGATGTAAAGGAAAATTTCTCATTCCCAACACGTACTATGTAAGGTCAAAAAAGGTCGCGATGTTTGTGAAAAAGCACAAGTTTTTTTTAAAGCTGTCCTTACTACGACTCAAATTTCGAAGGAGTGGACTCAGAAAGAAAAAAGAACTAGCTTTGAATGCAAATTTGATTGAAAATCTAGCAAAATAATTTTCAAAACAATCCAACTTATATTGACCCAGCGATGATCATTTTGACTGCGTTCAAGGCGTTTAGATTTCGCAAAATTTTCACATTTGTACACCCAATACGGCATTGGATTCTTATAGAAAGTTTTTGGTTCCACATTTCTGTAGAAAAATTTCTACAAATAAACTTTTATAAACTCAGTGTGAATTTATGTTTTGCTAGTTATTCCTTGCATTAATTTTGTTAGGCACGTTTTTCAACATAAATTTGTATATTTGGCTGGGATCTTTGTCTTCGTTTTCTATATATTTGATATATTTTAACCAGAATCAAAAAAACATGCTGGTATATAGAAAAAAAGCAAACGTCTTGTGCCTTCTCAAAGTACCGGGATTGTTTCGTGATTCCACAGGACGGGGAAATTTGACCTCTTGAGATGCCTGTATAAAGACTGGAGTGACGGGGAAGAGACGCTTATTACGTTGCCAGGAATTTCTCCGGGTATTTTCGTTGGGTAAAATGATATTAAAATGCCGGGAGAGATCAAGAGATCTGTCCTGTTTTCTTACGAGGAAAAACGACCTTGACAGGGGCTTGAGTGTGTCAAAAAGGGCTAAAAAGTGTAGTTATGTATTGTTTATTGTGGGAGAGTGTATCCCCTCTGAGGGTTAATATAGCTATACGTACGTATGGCTATATATAAATATGTATATGGAATGAAAATTCAGCCTTTGATAGCTCTTATACCTCTTTGTAAGTTGCTCGCCGACTCAAGTTGTTTGCTTTGGAGGTTCAAGGAGCACTTAAATATTTATTGGAATTTCGCCTGTGATATATTCAAGCGGATGAAGCCTGGAGAGACGCAAAGTGGATCAAGTACAAACGCATTATTGTAATGGAATGCTGTAATATCTGTCGCGGCAGTAATGTTTACATACGTTCCTATTGGGATGCTTATATTTGAATATAAACAGTACAAAGATTAATCTATTATGAATAGAGTCTCTCATGAGCTCTGTTTTTTGCTTCTGTACTTTGAAGTGTACTTGAAAATTTACCAAAAATTCTACCTGAAATTGGATTTGATATTCCACTTGAAATTCTACTTGTAATTTAACCTAAAATTCGACTCAAACTTCCACTGGAAATTCTATTTAGTATTCTATACCTGAATTTATTGCACAATTTGTACTTGAAATTTTACTAAAAAATGTAGCTACTTGAATTTATGCTTTACCGCAACTTGTACTTGGAATTTTACCAGAAATTCTACTAGAAATGCTGCCTAGTTTTTTTAATTTGCACTTGAAATTTGGCCAGAAATTCTACATTGAAATGCTTATTGCGTTTTTATTTTAATTTGTACTTGAACGTTTGGCTGGAATTACATTTAAATTTGTACTTAAAATGTTACCTGGAATTGCAATTGAATTTGTACTTAAAATGTTGCCTGGAATTGCAATTAAATTTTTACTTAAAATGTTGCCTGGAATTGCAATTAAATTTGTACTTAAAATGTTGCCTGGAATTGTACTTGAAGTATGTAGTACGAAATTTTCCTAAAATTGTACCTAAATTCGTACTTGAAATTGTACTCTTGCAATTGCATTTAATATGTTAATATTGTATTTGAAATGACACCTACAACTTCGTAAAGAATTTCTCTGTAATTGGACATAATTTGATTAAAAATCAAGTAAACTTTTTTCAAATTTTTCAAATGCAAGTGGGCAACATTTTAACGTCTGAATTAGTCTCGCCATGCGATAACAATATATTCAAATTCAGTTGAAAGTGAAATTCATGAATCCCAAAGAAAAGTACATGCATACGATATATATAAGATGTGAAAAACGTCACTGCCTGCATTTTACAGTGAATTGTGTCAATACTGTACTAGAAACGAAAATTAAATCTGGAATAACGTAAAACTGAACTGGGGGGAGAGAAGACTGAGATTTGAAATCTGAAAAATAGAACGTGAACCGATCTTATCCTCTAAAGACAAAGCTAAATCACCGGTTCACTCTCTTATATGCCATGTATTATGAGTTAATATATGTATTTCAGAGACTTCTCAGATTTCATTATGAAAGCAATTACATGAACTTTCATTGAAATTTAATCATGACGATGTCGGATGTTTTTTTTGTTACAGATGTGGTCAAGATGCTCTCCACCATGAAGTTCCTCTCTCTGTGGCCGGTAAGCCCCGAGAAAAGTTTCAATGCTGCTTTGCAAATAAATATGTATACATATGTACAGCTTGATTACTTACCTATATATTTTTTCTGGCCTTTGATGTCAGGAAAACTCGTCAACATGCACTGACCTTGTGGTCACATGCACTACTAGGATATTGCATACATATGTATGTATGCATATTCCCTTCTCTTTTTGAAATGTATTTCCTCCAAGGGCATAATATACATATGTATATACATACAATATATACTATAGTTATGTACATTCCACAATATATACTTATAAGTACCTATATGATACCTAAAATATTGTGGACTCAGTGCACGGATTTTTCGTTACAAAAGCGGCTTACGATAAATGGGAAATTTCTTAACAGTAAAACCCTACTACCGTGGAGTTTCTTTATAATAAGTCTCTTTATAACAACATTTCTCTATAACAACATTATTTTCCCAGCCTCTCGTACACGTAAGGTGCATATTTAATGTTCTGTATAACAACTTTTCCCTGTAACAAGATTTTTCGCCCTTCCCTTTAGAGTTGTTATATAGAGACTCCCCTGTAGTTGCGAAAACCCCCAAACAATTAAAAACGCGTAAACCTTCATGTTATTCCCGAATCTGATTTCAGTCTCAGAATCGGTTACGTTATGACTATTTTTCGGCACAGTTCCAAAATTGGGCATTTTGTGAACTGCGCGCCAAGCCTCTGCCATAAACTTCACCAATTCTTGACGGATCTGAAAGCGACGCTTTTGACTATAACCACAATTCATGCATATGTATGCACTATATTGCAAAAAAGTGTATTTCCTCCCATTTCTATTATTTCTGGCCTAGGCCGATACCAGATAAAAACTTTTATAGTCAATTTCTGTAGAATCACCTTCAAAATTTTTGCCTTTTAGTAATTTGTTTTCGTTTAAAGACATTTCCTACGTACAATTAACCTTACAGACTTAATATATTTAGAGTTATCCTGAAAGTCTGGCTGAATAATTCCGCAATGCCGAGAGAAATAAGAAGAAATGAAGGAGGTTAAGTTAATACTTGAATGGCCCCTGAAAAACCTTGAAATGTTTTTGATTTTACAATTTAATGAATTTGCCGACCATCATTGATTATAAAATACATGTATGCCGGCACAAGTATTTGAATTTTGCATCCTTTTCTTTCATTACGCGTAGTTCTTGTTTAAATTGGTGGGTGGTCACAATTACCCACAGCTGGCCACAATTACACGTTTTACTCACTCAAATGTTTTGTCGATTTGTATTTGAAGTTGAAGTTGAATTTGAAAATAAAATAAAATTCCTTGTTTGATTTGACTTAAAAGTTGAAGTTGAATACAACCAATTTAGGAATGCGCTACAAGTTGACAACTTTTTCGTAGCATTTGAATTTGAATTGAAGTTAAATTACTAAACAACTACCAAAGCTTCAATTGAAGTTGATATGTATTTGAATATTCAACTTCAACTTTGGATTTAAAAACAGCAAAATTGCGAATTGCGTTTTTTTTGGCAAAATCAAGGTATTGTAACGATGATTTTTTCAATTGGCAGTAATATAACTATTTCGTCCGGAAAAGTATAGATTTTTACAAAATCACGAGTTGCGGAGTCGATTTAATATTTTGTGCATTGATTTGTGCGTTTAAGTTAAGCTACAATTTGTGCCAGATTGTATTACAAATACATTTTTTAAAGTATTCGAAGAGTATTTAAATACGTATTCGTACAGTCGAACCTCTCTATAACGGGCTCCCTTATAACGGTTTTCTCTCTATAGCGGTGGCTGAAAATGCTGTCATCAAAAACTTTCTCCAATTGTTAACATATAAATTTCTGTTGTCTTTAACGGTTTTTCGTTATAACGGGGAAAATATGCTGATTTAAGCGGAACCGTTATAGAGAGGTTCGACTGTATATGTCTGAATATTTGAATAAATTTGTATAGGAATGAGAATTTCTATTTTAGATATCGAAAATTTAAATTTGTATTCATAATTCGGAAAAACGCGTATTTTAATTCGAATTTTAATTCATATATTTTGACATAAATTTGCAGAAGCAAGTGTGGAGGAACGAGGACCGGCGAGTGACGTTGATGCGGAATGCCTGCATCTATGCCCTCATCTTCATCGTGTGTTGGCTCCCGATCGGGATCTGCCGGCTCTTCCTTGACCTCCCCGAAGGGGTCATCTCGAAGGAGCAAGTGGCGTACATCCGCTCGTACTGGGAATATTTCCGTTTTGTGGGCGCTCTCTACGTCGCCCTCCATCCCCTCCTCCTCTTCGTCCTCAGCCATGACCTCCGCCAGCACGTGTCCTTCTGCTGTGTCTGAAAAGGTCAGGCAGGAATTCGGGATGTTCCCCTTTTTTTCTCTGCGTCATTAAGGATGGAATTGATTATACTAAAAATCTATATACGTTTGACATATACATACACTATGACGTCTGATGAAGCTCCATTGTGTACCTGCCCAATCGTGATGATGAGAGCGAATCGAGAGAAAAGATCCAATTTCCTCTTGTTTTGCCTTTGTTATTCCTTTGTAAAACCTTTTTTGATCTCCACACGTTTCCATCTCATATAAAGGCTCGTTTTTGGCTTACATATGTGAAATCCCTTGTGGGACTTTCCCCCCATTTAATGAGAACGGGACGAGTTCAATTATTTATACAAAATGCTCTTATTTCCCAGTTTGAAGGATCCTTTTATAAATGGGAATTATTTCCTATCTTATTCAAGCATTCATTATTTGTATACGTGCCTAATTTCACTAATATCACTAATATGTACGTATACACCATGCAATTAATAAATGTTTCTAGTATAATACAATTATATTATATATTGCATATTTTATATTATATTATAATTATAAGTATAATATCCATTCTCCGTTTATAATGTCACCAATGCCTTTCTCCAGTAAAAGTTATTTTTCCCAAAACATTATTTTCCAGTGGCTATATGAACTAATAATGACTATAGAAAAAAGCATGAAAAGGTGGCCCAATATGTACATATGTATATGTATATAACTTTCCACTCTTGTCAGTACAATGTCACAATTTATTGGTTATACGTAATAATTACGGAAGAATTTGGTTTAAAATTAAGTTTAAAATTACAATGTGTGCTTATCTAAAGTGCTTAAAAGAATCATTGAAATTAAATGAATGTTATTTTTAAGGCAAATGTATATCCACTCACAGTACGACTCTGACTACCTATATACTAATGGCCAAAATAAAACTCGGGATTCTCATTAGATGCATACATACATACGAAAAAGAGGATTTTATTAATTCTGTGTCATTTCGCCCCAAAATTGTACCTATACGAATGTATTCCAATTAATACCTTACTCCCTATAACAATTTGTTTTGCCCTTCCCTGCTGAGTGTTTTGTAACAATAGATACGAGGCAAAAACCTTCAATTTAGATACGGCGCAAAAACAGTGTTGATTTTGATATTGCATTTCACATTTATTTGAGCTATATACAAAAGAAATCATATGAAAAGGGAATTGAAACGTCCTCCGGTTTTGTTTTGGTTGTTCCAGTCATTCTCAGCACCCACTGGGAAAGTAAACACAAGGGGAACCTTGGAGGCAGGCGTCTCTACCGGGACATTTGAGCCGACGGAAGCTTTTTCCCATTCTATAAGAAAACAAACACAAATAATGAATACATACCTATGTACATATATCAATGAACACACTTACACTAACGTACATATAAGAATGTAGCTGCTAATTATATGTATAATATACTAATCTATATGTGCCTATACATGAACATATGTAGATTGCAACACAAACGCATCTCCCGATTTATATGATTCCCTGGAGAGAGAGGCCAAAAATATGAGCAAAATACTTTGGAAGGGCTTTGGCAAAATGCAAACAATTAAAGTGTCAAAGATTGAACAGAGGGAAAATTGTCCAGGCAGGATCAAGGATCTGTTCATCCTGAGGGATTATTTAGGATTTATTTGAGGAACAAAATGCTAAAATTAACCAACTAATTCCAGATATCCAACAAGAATTTTCCCTGAGGCCAGCGCTTGGAGGAAGAATTGGGGAAAAGGCGGGAATAGTACATTTAAAAGTATAAATAACTTTTGAATAAATCGCAAGGACAATACTAATAAACAAGTTTGTACTAAAAATAGTTTACACTTACGTGTATACATACATGATATTGATATACATACATATGTATATATCGAGGGCAACTTCTGACCATATCCAGCCAGGCCTAATACAAAATATGATTGGATAAATATACAAAATATAATTGGATAAATACTATACAAAATATGATTGGATAAATACTATACAAAATATAATTGGAGAAATATACGAAATATAATTGGAGAAATATACGAAATATATTTGGATAAATAATATACAAAATATGATTGGATAATTGTGCAAAATATTTTTGGGAGTTGGTCAACTTTCGCATTTGCAAAGAATGGAGATGGTCATATTTTGCATTACGGCTCGTTGAGTATTATAAAATTTTGTGCTTCTCGCTTTCATCTTTTTGTTCCAACACCAATACTTAATTGGATGTGGCGAGAAATAAAATAAATTTATCCCCTTGACGAGAATGTTTATTCGAGCGTATTGCCAAATTCGTTTATTTACAATTTTTGGTTCAAAAATACATTCTTCATTCTACACATTAATACATGTGTTCAAATTCAATGTACTAGTTTAAACGGGTAGGATCTTTGTAGAATCTGTATACCCAGAAAGGGAAAAAAGGGTTCACTTTCTCTTTCCGGACCTTGACGTCACCTTGCACTCTCTTGACCTTTCCGTTGTTGCAAGCGTCCAAAGGACCCCTGCGGGACCTTTCCCTTGTAAACATTCTCATGGATGAACACGTGTGCAAACGAACGTTACAGATAATTGAATGAGACAATGACAACGTGACAAAATATTACTATAAAATATAGGTACAATTAAAATATTAATATGTACGAACAGTGGACTCTCGCTACGATAATATGAAAGGCAGGACAAAAAAAGCTATCAAGACAAATTTTATATAGGACGAATACAAATTACAAAAACACAGTGATAGAAAAATAATAAAATCACCGCTTTCGTATGTACAGTGGAGTCTCTCTATAACAACATTTTCCCTGTAAACGCATGTGTTATTCCCCGTAGCATTTACACATTACAAACCTGTTCTCTGTAACAATATTTCGATAGCAACATTTCTCTGTAACAATATATTTTTCCCCGCCCTTCACAATATGTAGAATATGTACACGTGTTAGACATTCATTTTTTGAGCGGGCAAAATGGTGAAAATTAACACCGTCTCTATTAAAGTCCTGATATGGTGGGCATAAATGGCTGTTATATAAAAAAAATGGTATAATATGTAAAGTACACGATAATATGTACACGATATGTATATACGAAGGGCTGAAAAATAAAGTTGTTATAGCAGAATACGCAATACGGAAGTTCTTATACAGACAGTCCACTGTATAGCATAAGCAAGGATGCAAGAGAAAAATGTTATGGAGAAAATATTGCTATATATAACATACAGTTGAGTCTCTCTATAACAAGTCTCTTTATAAAACATTATTTTTTATGCCCTTCGTACATTTAAAGTACATATTTTATGTCCTATATAACATTTCTCAGTGACAATATGTTTTCCTCGTCCCATCAATATTGTTATATAGAGATTTCTGTATTGATATGTAATACGCTAGTAATGTATAAATTCCCGCGGGGGAATCTGAAGGCAATGGAAAAAGATGGGACAAAAGATCCAAGAAAAACCTATTTTTACATTGGTAATATGTGAGACCTTTGAGAGACGTCACGGCCAAGGTTCACCGAAGGACCCTGGAAACATATGTATATATATACGCATATGCACATATATATGTACCCATGGCTGCTGTCACTTGGACCCGTCCATTCAGTTCAAAAATATTGACCAGATAACCCTCTGCGACCTTGAGCAAAGTGTGACCACTTCCCGATTGCTTCCGCTCTGGAATCAATGCCCAAAATTAAATCCCCAGAGCTCTATAATGACTTTTATTGTTGAGGTGTCAAGATGAATTTGAGAAATGGAGAAGTATTGACCCACGACGTTCCCCGTAGATTTGGCAAGGCCTGGAAACGTTGACGTATTTAGACTTGACCGATCCCAAGGCTGGAGAGGATTGAACTGTGGGGGAAAGGACATTCATCGGAGTATTTAAAGGGAGTCTCTCAAAGCAAACTGGCATCAGTTCTGTTGGGGCTGTTGTAGGAAGACAGGGATCATATTTGGAGATATTTGAATTATCATTTTTATTTTGAGTTTTTTCTATATATATGTAAAGACTAGAATTTTTAGCTGCTTTTACCCATTTTTGGGATATTTACACCCTTTGAACGAATCTGGTTTACTTCAACATGAAGGTATGGAGGGATTTTTCAAATATTAACATTTATGGGCTTCATAAACTTTAGTGAAAATTTTATCAAATATTTGCTTGTTTTATAATTTATTTTTGTAGACATATTTTTGCTTTATGTGTTTGTAATATCAGTTTTGCTGTGGCAACTTTGTTTGTAGAATTATTTTGCGGTTAAAAATTTATTTGTAAAAATAGTTTTGCTATATATTTGTGTAGTTAATTCTACCTATCGAATATTTGTTTGTAGAATTATTGTAGTATATAGGAAATTTGCTTGTATAATTATTGTAGTATATAAGAAATTTGCTCGTATAATTATTGTAGTATATAGGAAATTTGCTCGTATAATTATTTTTAAAAATTTGAATGAATTTGTCTGCATGTAGAATTATTTTTGTACTGAAACATTTGCTAGTGTAATTAATTTTATGCAATGAAAATTCTTTTGTAGATATTTTCGTGGTATGCTTGGATATAAAAATTGCATGTGTAGAATTTTTGTTGCCACAGTTTTTTTAAGACATTTGTATGAAAAAAATTTGCAAGCGATTTCTCTTTCGTTAATTAGAAAATTTATATTCCATAAATTTCTAGGGTATTTCTCTTTCCCAAAATTGTAGTAAATTTCTCGGATGTAACTGTCTAGAGAATTTCTCTTTCGTAACTCTGCGATGAATTTCTCTTTCGTAAATTTGTATGGAATTTTTCTCCTCGATTTATATAAAATTTCACTTTCCTATGGATTTGTATATCTAACATTTCTCCTTTGTTGGAAATCTGTGGTTTGTATATTTGTAGAAAATTTCTCTTTTGTAAATTTAAGCGTAAAAATGCCTTTATGGTAAAATTGTGTATAGAAAATGTATTCGTCGAAAATTTCCCTTTCATAATTTTAAGTGTAGAAAATGCATTTATTGTAAATTTTTGCGTATACAGAAAATGCATTTATCGTAAATTTTTGCGTATATACATATCTGTATAGAAAATGTATTCGTATATAGACTATGTGCACAAAGCATTACATGATATATTTACTTTTAGAAGATTTCACTGGCGTCTTTGTTGAAAATTTTTGAATAACCATACTCACAAATTGCAATTTCTTGTGTCTTTTTCAGTGCATAATCCTCTTGGCGGCCACCCTGGCGGTCGTCCTGGCTGATCCCGGAATGAAGAAACACGGTCACCACGGTCACAGTGGCATGCATCACGGTCACGGTCGGATTCGAATGAGGCGGGATACCATGATGGACATGTCCATGAGGGACACCATGATGGACAATCCCATAATGGAGGACATGATGAGAATGAAGCGCTCCTCGCCCCTCCGCCGTCTCGCCCCTCGCAACATCTCCCGCCCCGAAATTAAAACCGCCCGACCTGCCCCCGAAGCCCTTCCGACGGAACCCCCCAAAAAAATCCCCGCAACCCCCAACACAGCCCGCCGTGACGCCCTCCTGGCGGAAAGAGCCGCCTCCGGCATGGCTGGAATGAAAATGAAGCGCCCCGACCAACTCCGAATCAACAAGCGTCCCCTCGCAATCCCGGAGACTCCCGCCATGGAAGGTCCCTCCGACCACAACTTGGCCAAACGAGACACAATGATGATGGGCGCTCGGATGATGGGCAACGGGATGATGATGCGCATGAAGAGGGAATCCATCAATGATTCCGCCCCACTGTCAAAGGACCTTCTCCAAAATAAGGATAAGCCCACCCACGTTGCCAATCCTGGAGCTGCCGTCAAAAATATGGATCCCCTCACGGAATTGGATGCAGGAAAGACTCCGAACGTCACCACCCTGGAATTGGCGGAGAAGAATGTGGCCAAAGAGGAGGTCCTCGCCAACTCCAAGGACGCTTTGAACATTTCTGCCGCCAACGCTCACCCCCACGGCGTTCCCAAGGAGGATGCATCCGCAGAGATTAAACGGGAGAAACGGTCCACCTCCAGAAGTGCTCCAGCTGCCAGGTCATCCTCTTACGGCGGATCTACCAGATCATCTTCCTATGGCGCTCCGGAAAGATCTGCTCCAGCAAGATCATCATCCTATGGCGCTCCAGCGAGATCCGCTCCAGCAAGATCATCCTCCTATGGCGCTCAAGCAAGATCATCCTCTTATGGCGCTCCAGCAAGATCATCCTCCTATGGCGCTCAAGCAAGATCATCCTCTTATGGCGCTCCAGCAAGATCATCCTCCTATGGCGCTCCAGCAAGATCGGCTCCAGCAAGATCATCCTCCTACGATTCCTCCAGCAGGTCATCCGGCTCCAGTTATGGCCGCAGTCGCCGTTCCGCCTACGAAGCACCGGCTATACGTCAAGAGATGAGCTACGCTGCTCCAGCGCCTGCCGCCCGGGCCGCAGAATATTCCGCTCCAGCACCAGCCGCTCCCACAGAGGCCAGCTATGCCGCTCCAGCACCGGCCGTTCGAGCGGAAAGCTACTCCGCCCCGGCTCCAGTAAGATCCAGTTACTCGGCTCCAGCTCCAGTTGTACGTTCAAGTTACTCCGCCCCGGCTCCAGTTGTACGTTCCAGCTATGAGGCTCCAGCTCCAGTTGTTCGTTCAAGTTACTCGGCTCCAGCTCCAGTTGTACGTTCCAGCTATGAGGCTCCAGCTCCAGTTGTACGCTCCAGTTATTCGGCTCCAGCTCCAGTAGTACGATCCAGCTATGAGGCTCCAGCTCCAGTAGTACGATCCAGCTATGAGGCTCCAGCTCCAGTTGTACGCTCCAGTTATTCGGCTCCAGCTCCAGTAGTACGATCCAGCTATGAGGCTCCAGCTCCAGTAGTTCGATCCAGCTATTCGGCTCCAGCTCCAGCAGTTCGGTCAAGCTATTCCGCACCTGCGATCCACGAAAGCTACTCTGCTCCAGCTCCGGCTGCTCCAGTAAGCTATTCGGCTCCGGCTCCAGTGGTGAGGGAAAGTTACTCGGCTCCGGCTCCAGTAGTAAGGGATAGTTACTCGGCTCCAGCTCCTGCCGTTCGTTCCAGCTATTCTGCACCTGCTCCAGCTGTCCGTTCCAGTTACGCCGCTCCAGCTCCAGTTGTCAGGGCCAGCTATTCGGCTCCAGCTCCAGCTGTAAGGTCAAGCTACTCAGCTCCAGCCCCAGCGGTTCGTTCTAGTTATTCGGCTCCAGCAATTCGGTCCAGCTACTCGGCTCCAGCTCCAGCAGTTCGGTCCAGTTATGCGGCTCCAGCTCCAGCAGTTCGGTCCAGCTACTCGGCTCCAGCCCCAGCGGTTCGTTCTAGCTATTCGGCCCCGGCTCCAGCTGTTCGGTCCAGCTATTCCGCTCCAGCCGTTCGTTCCAGCTACTCCGCTCCGGCTGCGCCGATTGTGAAAGTGAATCCAGTGCCAATTCGAATCTCCAGTGACGTTTATCAGGCGCCGGAGACTCGGGAAAGCCGCTATCGCCGGGACACGGAAGAGAAGAAGACAAAGAAGTCCTTTGAGACCCCGAAAAGCTCCCTCACCATGAAGCACGACGTCATTAAGACGGCTCCAGGCTTGATGGCGAAACTTCCTAACTAAAATTTTATTCATAGTTGTTTTTGCGGGATGGCTGGACCATCCTAAGGTCCTACGTATAAATGGCAAAATGATATTAGTTTTTGAATATTTTCGTAATTATTGTATGCATTTAGACTCAAATAAAAATCAATGTGGAATGAATTACTAAAAAAATATTTTTACATTATTGACATTAAAATTTCATCTGTGTATGCATACTTTATAGAAATTTAGCCTTTGCAGGAAGACATGTTTAAATTTCCAGTAAATTATGGAAATGGCGCAAAATTTCAAACGAAGAACCAAAGTATTTACGAAATATTTGCTCTCATTTAAGGCATACTTTCACGTTTTATTGCGTAATATAAAAAGAATTTCCTCTAAAAAAAAGTATTCCATATGCATACATATTAATATACAGTGGAGTCTCTTCATAACAGCACCCCTTATAACAGCATGTTCTGAATAACGTCAGGAAATTCGCCGCACCTTGTACATGGTATACATATTAATTGTGTTCTCTATAACAGCATTCCTTTTATAACAGCAAAATTTCGGGTTCCCGTGGATGCTGTTATAGAGAGACTCCACTGTAGTATTTTATGTACAAATATTATATGTATGTCTGTTGTTAGCTAATGGAAATATCTGCGCATGCTCTAAACCACTCCTGCTGTCCGCAGCCCATCCCTCCGCGGATGTCCTGCTCCGTCTCATTTCTTGGAGGTCCTCTGTTAGCCGGACCGTTCATTTGTGCCGCTTCGGAGCATACACCCCAGCTGTTCCCTGTATAAATTGGATAAAATTGGGCATTTTTTGCAGCAATTTACTGACATGGAAACAGGTAAGCGTGATTTTTGGGATTTGGACATGGTTGTGATTTGCTTTTCTTTTTCTTTTTTTTTATGTCAAATTAATTAAAATTAAGTCTCTGCTAAAGTTATTTATTCAAAAATGCTTATACTGTATTTACCTGCTTTGTAATGCCATTGAACCATACATTTGGTGCAGGTGATTCCGCGGGGCAATCTGACGCTGGTTGACACATTCATGTGATCTCCTGGTCGGTCCTCGAGGATATGGAATTTGGTGGAGCCCGTGTCCACAAATGGCAAGACGTGCTGGTCCAAGCATTCTTCCGTCGGAGGATTGTTGGGGCACACTCGGATTTGGAAGTAACCCTTGTGAGCGGCGGTTAGCTCCACGAAAATGGGTATTTCCTACATTTAAAAAACATTAAATTTTTTTTTTAATTTAAAAAAAATTAAAAAACATTTAAAAACAAATTAAAAACTTTAAAAAAAATTAAAAAAACATTTTAAAGAAATTTAAAAAACATTTCAAAAATTAATTAATTTAATTTGAATTTTACTTTATTTAAAATCAGAGGTCATTTAAAATTTGGCATGAGGACAATTGTGAGGACTTACTTGACCTGGCTCGTACCTCCTCACAATGATGCCTTTGCCAAAGGTCCCTCCATCCTCATTGCTCCGAGGCGATGGCTCGTTGTAGGGATCTCCACAGATCCCGCACTTGCCACCATTGACATTGTATTGTGCGCCCACACCGCCGCAGTTCAAGCCGTTGTCGTCGTCGTTCCTTGGCGCGTTTGCGTGCTGGAATTCCGGGAGCCTCCACATGGACGAGCGACTTGGAGGCTCCAGAAGACGCCCGTGGCTGTTCACCAGGGATAAATTTGCGAGGAATATTACTGTGGCGCTAACTGTGGCAATAGCAAATTTATCAATCATATTTGCAAAGGACAAACTTTAAAAATAAATCACTTGCTATACAATATTTCAATGACAAATTTTTGCAGAGAAATTTTTACACACAAATTTTCTAATACAAATTGTTGCATACAAATGTTCCAGTACCAATTTTTGCAAACAAATTTTCTAATACAAATTGTTGCATACAAATTTTCTAGTACAAATGTTTTGCATACAAATTTTTTAGTACAATTGTTCACATAAATTTTTTAGTACAAACTTTTGCATACGAATTTTATAGTGCAATTGTTTATGTAAATGTTTTAGTACTTTATTATGTAAATGCTTGAACATATATATGCGAATACAAATTTTGGAAGTGCAAATTTTTAATATAAATATTGGAGCAGAAATTTTTGGATACAAATTTTTGTAAAAATGGATTATAAAATTGTGAAATACAAACTTTCGCGTGGTATGACTAGAAATTCGTTTGTATTAATTTTTGTTTACAAATTCTAAATCCGAGTTTTTGGGCACAAATTTTTAAAATAACGCTTGAAGAATAAATTTTAGAATACAAATTTTGAGTATAAATTTTGTTTGTATAAGGTTTATGATACTTTGTGAGTAAAAAAAAATACCAATTTATGAATAATTGTCTCAATGAAAATACTTTGCAAAGCCGTGAAGCCACGCCAAACACGTGCTCTCAATCACAAATGCAGTTGAAACACTCTGTTTTGGCACATGTTTTACAAGCTTTTATACCAAATATGAGAAGCCATTAACGGGAAAATCCGCAAAAAATGCGATCACAATCAACATTCAATGTACAATACCTCACCCGAAATTCGCATATGTGTGAACAATTGCGGTAAGCAAATTTAGGACAGCGTCGGCTGACTATGTCTCTTGCAAAAATAACCAGCCATGAATTATTCATTGCACATTGTGCTAATTATTCCACTTTTGCACTGATATTCCATTGCGAAATTTGTGTTTTGCATCAAAGATGCCGTTATAGCTCAATATTTTCTCCCATTTACACACTGCCCCAATTCGCATTGTACGATCGAACTTGAGAGGAGCATTTATCCATCCATTTTGGTACATTTGCGTATATGTATTATGCATGTATACATAGGTATAAAACCATGGTTTTGTTTAATATTCCCATTAAAGTGCTTATACAGCCAATTATAGTGACTATGACCTATTCCATGCATTCGTATTACCCCGAGATTCTGAGTAAAATTCCAGCCCAAAGACTTTTCAAAGCAATGTCTATGTCTGGCTTCAAACAAGTTCAATTTTATGTCAAAAATTTGTAAATATTTGGTCCGATTTTTATTAAATTCAAATTTTGTTATTGCTGCTTGCTCTATTTTGCTTTTAGCATATATCTTTGTTTCTGAGGTCGATGGCTCTATATCCGCAACATTTGTTAGCAATAACTTGTTAATATAAGGTCAAATTGAATGGTATTCTAAAATGTATCACATGTTGTTTTTTTTTTGTTTTTACGAATTGTTTTTTAAAACACAGCAACATCCGCACAGCCCCTGAATGTCTCTTGTGGTCCACATCCTTGAGCGTGGGTCCCATCCTCACACTTGCCCCAGTTGTTCCCTGTGAGCACATTAAGTAATAAATTTGTCATGTTGTACATACAATTAGACCACAGAGAGAATGGTATTAAAATTTCCGGAAATTAGCAGTAGAGAATCACTTCCGAAATTTCCTACAAGCACTAAATTATTTCTGAACGGCTCATGTATACATATTACAGGCAGAAAGTTGTATAATTCGTAAATCATTTGAGTTATTACTGTATCCTCTTGCAGTACAACGGCCCTATATATGTATATATACATGATATGGTGATACACTGGATTTTCTGTATACCAACAATGAAGGGAAGGGCAAAAAATATTGTTACAGGGAAATGTTGTGATATAGAACATTAAATACGTACCTTGCATGTACGAAGCGCGGAAAAAATAATGTTGTTATACATAAATATTGTTTTACAGAGAATTCTAATACAGAGACTCCACTGTATAGAAAACTGCGTAAAAAATGTAATTGTAATTAATTATTAAATATTGGAGACTAATTCCAGGTATAACTTTGATAATTTAACAAATTATATCAATATTCATGCAGCTAAAAATGTTAAATATTTTTTTTGAAAAATAATAAAATCGTGCCATTATATAGTTCAAGTGTTGTTATACAGAAAAAGTTGATGGTAATAGGGAGTTTCATTCCGGCTTGAATGCTGTTATAAAAAGACTATGCTGTTATAGTGTGAGAAATGTGGCCTGAAACATGAAAAACCTGGCTATTTTAGGCAAACTGCTTTTATAGCTAGTGTTGTTTTACAGGGAATTGTTTACATGAGAAAGCTCTCGCGAATCCAAGGATACTCTTATATTGCAAGAGTGCTTCTATAGACCAAGCTGTTATAATGAGGGTTGACTGTAAGATAATTGTGTATAATAGATATATGTACCTGCTCGATAATGCCACTGCATGACACATTTGGTGCACTTGACCTCCTGCGGAATGTAGACGCCTGTGTTGATGTAAAACTGGGACTTGTGACTCTTCACGTAGTACTTCGTGCTCTCTTGCCGGGAACGACCGTGGAATTTGAGGAGGTGCTTGTCCAGGCATTTTTGGGTGAGGGGCGTGGACAAGTTATTTCTCTCGCAGAGACGAATCTATTGTCAATAGGGAAAGAACTATAATTTGAATGACATGTGCAAAATACATAATTTCTTGCGCAATGAGCTCCGACCATCTTTCAATTAGACTGAGAATTGAACTTCTAAATATGTAAAGTGCCTCATTCCAATTTTGAAATAATGTTTTGCCTGATTTCCATTTTACCCGCGTAAATCAATCATGCGCACTCAAATCAAACTTTAACTTGAATTTGAACTTGTACTTGACAATTTGAACTTGAATTTGTACTTGACAATTTGAACTTGAATTTGTACTTGAAAACTTGAACTTGAATTGGGAGTAAAATGTAATTGCACTAAACAGTTTAAATTTAAAATCGTATTTACAAGGTGGACTCGCAAGGCTGTTGAGATTGACTTAAAAAATCAAAGAATTACATGACGCACGTTTTATGGAATTTGAAATTTATACGCGGAAAAATCTGAGTTTATAGTTTATTCCTTTGCTCTATTCAGTTGGTCTCGACTTGAATTTGAGTAAAGTTCCTTGCAGTCTGCTTCAAATTTACAACAAGACAATGTATCCCAATAATTACGCTACAAGGATTTCAATTTAAACTTAAAACTTGAACTTTGAACTTAAACTTCGTACTTATATTTGCAATCCTAACTTGCAGCTTAAACTTCACACTTAAACTTGGAACTTCAAACTTATAGAAATTAGACTTGGAACTTAAACTTGGAAGCTAAACTGGGAAGTTGAACTTGGAACTGAACTTAAATTAGAAGCCTAAACTTGGGACCTAAAATTGAAACTTTAACTTGGAAAAGAAACTTAAAGATATCACTAGGAAATGAAACTAAAAACTTATACTTGGAGAACCTAAAGTTATATCTGTACTTTTCTCAAACCTTAACTTAAATCAACTCGTCTTGAATTCAAACTAGAGCTTGAAGATTTTTACATTTTAGAACTTAAAATTGGAACATCCGCATTCCTAACTTCAACTTGAAACAAAGTTGAACTAGGCACCTATTGCTGTAAGCTTGAACCTGGGATTTATTCTTAAACGTGTACTTCCAATATATTACCTATTAAACTTGACACAAGAACTTTTCTAAAACTTGATCTTGGAACTTATTGTTAAACTTGAAGCTGGAACGATTTCGTGAACTTGAACTTGGAACTTATTCTTGAGATTATTCTGACTCCTAACAGTTGATCCTATGCAACTGTGATAATATAAATTTGGATCATACCTCAAAGTACCCATAGTGAGCCTTGTCCATATAAATTTTGATGTGTGCCACCTGCCCGGCCGTGTAATTCCTCACGATAATCCCCGTCGCAAATCTCCCTCCATCCTCCAAATCCCTTGGCCGGGGCTGATTCCAAGGATCCCCGCAGACCCCACACTTCCCTCCATTTTGGCTATGCTGCACAGATAGGCCCCCGCAGAAATGCTCAATATCATCGTAGTCGGGTTGCGGATCGTATTTTTCGAATTCGGGAAATCTCCAGAGTGAGGACCGATTCGGGGGGTCAAACATCTGTCCGTGCCCTGAGACGAGGGAAAACAATCCCACAGACGACAATAAAATGACGAGATTCATTTTTTTTACGAAAAATACAAATTTCTTGTACTACCAGGATATTTTGGGTTAGCAAAAGATGGATAGGAAGTGGTTTCATCTGGAAATTGGGTCAGTGTATTTATACCAAAATTCATACTGTTGTTGTCTTTCGGGATGATTCCATTCTGAGAGGTGGAAGAACCTTGGGATTAAAGGAAGATTTATGGGACATAAACATGTCCTCCATTCATTCTGTGATTAACATGGGATGAAAAAAAGATGGATTCAAATAAAACGGAATAGTAAAAAGAACAAAAAAAAAGATAATCCGCTTCCTGGGCACAAGTGCAATCGAGGTCATAAGCGAGGCAAGAGAGTGCAAGTTTGTGTTTACCTCATTATTCCTCAAGCCATGCATTGTGACAATCATTATGCTAATATTCTCATTAATATAGCGACAAAAGCTATAGCTCCGCTTATTGTCCAAGTTTAGCTCAAATAAGTTCACTTTCAATTCCTTTTTTCTCGAGTTTTAATTTCATGCAATCTTTTCTTAGTGATCGTAAATGGAATTTTAATTCAATTCCACAAACACAAATTGTAACTGCCTTTAATCGCAATCACGTCCGACGATCCATCAAATATCGAGTAAAAAATTTTTAAACTATATATATTGGAAAACGTTTTTTATGCCAAAATATTGAATAAAATCAATTAAAATTATCATCCATGGCCAGGAAAGTTTTGGTATACACCAACAAATTTGGAAAATGTTTGCAATTTTGCATAGAATATTCCGGTAAAAAATCATGAAATGAGTACAATTTAATTCAATTTAATTGTTTGTGGAAGAAGTATTTAATTCGAATTAATGTATCTGTCAATGAAATTAAAAATTAATTAAATTAGATACATAATTGATTTGTAGTGCAATAATCAAGATTGATTGTTACAACTAATAATTATTGTTGTTTGGTCATTGAAATAAAGAAAAT
This sequence comes from Disparrhopalites patrizii, assembly GCA_034698585.1. Lineage (NCBI taxonomy): Eukaryota > Metazoa > Arthropoda > Collembola > Symphypleona > Sminthuridae > Disparrhopalites > Disparrhopalites patrizii. The sequence continues at coordinate 1,499 of JAQGBT010001975.1, read as the reverse complement.
TTATTCAATTAATTTGTATTTGTCGTTGAAATAAAGAAAATGTAATCAATTAATTTGTATTTGTCAATGAAACAAATAAAAATCTAATATTAACATTAATGAAATACATAGATAAATAAAAAAAAATACAATCAAATAATTGATTTATCAATGAAATAAGTAAAATTCAATCAATCAAATAATTGATTTATCAATGAAATAAATAAAATTCAATCAATCAAATAATTGATTTATCAATGAAATAAACAAAATTCAATCAATTAAAAATTGATTTGTTAAGCAAATAATATTATTGAATTGTCATTCAATAAGATTAAGGTTTAAAACTACTGTTTAATTCAATTATTTATTCCTTCCAATTCAAGTTCAAGTTTCATTTTGACTAGAAATTTGCGAACGTTTATGCCTATATGTATGTATACATATAGGTATACATAGTGTATACATAGTGTATACACTGTGGTTTTTAGTGTAAAAAAAAGGAAATTAGATCATCCTTAATCCTGTATGGCATTGATCCATGTCATGTGATTGGGCCTCTGAGAGGGTGTGGTACTCCCCTGGGATTCTTGCAATTGTAAATATTGTACTGAATAAATTTGGTAACTAATGAATAATTTTCTCCCCAAGAAAATCATACTCCGCCTCTTTTGTGTCGATTTTGCTCTGCCCAAAGACATGGAAAATTTCCACGTCAGCATGGAATTTTTCGGAATAATCAGATGAATTCCATATATTTGTGTATAAAAAAATGTATGTACTTCGTCTTGCTACATTTATGTTTTATTTAAACCATGCAAATATGCACATAAATGATTTGCAAAGCATTGTTTGTAGTTTTGTAACATCTCGATATGTGTCTTTATATGAGTAATCAGTATATGTGAGTAAAGTATGTTTTTTATGATAATTAATTTATGCAATTTATTTCATCTGGTCGGATACAAAATGTCACAGGAGCGTCTTGTTCCAGCAATTGCGCAGTGTTGGTTATTTTAATATGAAACACAAATTAATTGACTTTATCAACACTCAAAATGAACAATCAATCTTTATTTAATGGTCACATCTGCGCATCCTCGGAACGTTTCTTGGTGTCCGCAGCCGGTGGCAGATGTCCCATTCTTGCACTTGCCCCACGTGTTACCTGGTACACATCATAATATGTACATGTAAATACATTGTCACAAAGCGGATTAAATCCATTTGACAATTACTTTTAGGTTGAAGATGCAAATTTCTTTAAAATGCATTCTGACGGACAAAATCATTTTGGAATTGCGTCTGTGTTCACTGTAGGAACATAGTTTCTTTGGTAAATACAGTGAAGTCTCTTTATAACAAGTCTCTGTATACAGTCGACTCTCGCTATAACAGCACCCTATAAAGCATCAAATTTCGCTTGCTATAGCGAAAAACTCTTATAGAGAACAGACATTTCGATGTTAACAAATGGAGAAAGTTTTTGAGGGGAGCATTTTTTGCTGCTGTTATAACGA
>JAQGBT010001974.1:0-27161 GCA_034698585.1 Disparrhopalites patrizii | reverse complement strand
GAAAGAGAGAGAGAGAAAGAGAGAGAGAGAGAGAGAAAGAGAGAGAGAGAAAGAACTCCGTAATGAAGTGTGTGCTTTTGTCTGTCATTTTGATGGGTCATTTTTTCCCCTTTCCTTCCCTCCTCCTTTCATTCTCTTCGCACAAAGAGAGAAAAAAATACAATGAAAGAAAGACGTACAATGAAGAGAGAGAAAGATCAGTATGAAAAGAATAGGAGACAGAGGACTGGGCGGAATATGGACTGGAAGGCAAAAAAATTGGGACAGCTGTGGAAAGTGAATAAAATAGAGAGAGAAAGGGGGAATACAGTGAGAAAAGGCGGAAGGCGGATATATATAAAGATAACAAGCGCCAGAAAACAGATGATGTTATTAATGAGAGCCAGTGAGAAAGGAATATCGAAAAAGAAAGAGAAACAAAAGACGGGGAAATACGAGGAAATTAGGGAGAAGAATGTTACAAAGGAAGAATAAGCGCAAGGAAGAGAAACAAGGATGATACCGAAGGGGAGAATGAAGAAGAAAATATAATAATGAGAATGCTAGAGAGAAATAGCGGCAAAGATGGCGAAAGAGGACAATCAAGAGGAAACCCATGGAGGAAAAAATAGTAAAAGAAGTACGAAAAGAAAGAGTAAACAGAAAAGGAAACATGAAGAGAAACGAGAAAAGGGGAAATATAGTGAAAATATAAAGAGATAGAGAGGATAAAAAATAAATAGAGAGAAAATATAAAGAGATAGAGAGGATAAAAAATAAATAGAGAGAAAATTTAAAGAGATAGAGAGGATAAAAAATATAAAAAAACAGAAAAGAGAAAGATAGAAAAAATAAATAGAGAGAATGAGAAAAATACAGCGAAAAGAGAAAGAGAAAAATACAGAGGAAAGAGCGAGACAAACAAAAGAAGAGAGAAAAGAGAAAGAGGGAAATAGAGAGAAAAGAGAAAAAGAGAGAAGAGAAGGAAAATAGAAAAAGGGAGAAGAGACAGAAATAGAAAGAAAATAGAAAAAGAGAGAAGAGAAAGAAATAGAGAGAAAAGATAACGAGAGAAACAGAGAAAGTGGGAAATCGGGAGAATTGATGAAGACGGAAATAGAGTGAATAAAAGAAGAGGAAAATAGAGAGAAAAAAAGAAAAGGAAAATAGAGAGAATAAAACAAGAGGAAAATAGAGAGAATAAAAGAAGAGGAAAATAGAGAGAATAAAAGAAAATGAAAATAGAGAGAAGACAAAAATATTAAGAATGTGTATATTGAGAAATTAGCGCGAGAAGGAAAGGGGCAAAAATTGAAGACAAATAGAGGGGTACAGGAAATTAAGGAGAAAGTAACAAAATTGGGAAGCTAAAAAAGGACGAGAGATTGCAGGAGAATGAAAGACCGAAAAAACAAATTATAGAGAGAGAAATAAAAATGGCTGAACAAGGGAGATAGAAATACGTGCTAAATGAAGATTGGAAAAAAAGGCAATGAGATGGGATGGCAAAGAGACAAATGTGGACAAAAAAGTTTACTTGTTGTAGGCGGACAATGTCGAGTTCGCAATTAATCTCCACGAGTTGTTGGAGCGGGACCAAAAAATAAAATAAAAACCGGGCGAAGAGAATATAAAGGGAAGAAAGGAGAGGGGGAAAGCTTCTCCTTCACTCCCTCCATAGATTTCGTGTGCATATGCGAGAATATGAGGATGCAGAATATATTGTCAAATGCACTTATGGGACCTTTTTCACGTAATTAATGCGCCTTCACTGGGGGGAAATACCTCCTCTTTCACTGGGCCCAAAGGGTTCCCCATTTTCCTTTGCATTTAGTTTACATCCGAAATTCCTTTTACCAGTTTTTTTCTTGGCAGTTGATTTCTTCCTCGTCCTTTCCCTTTTTATGTCTTTCCTTTCTTGGGCCATAATTTGTTTCTTTCTTTTGTTTTGTGCACACCTTTATTGTTTTCTACGATTTTCACTGCGTGTTCTTCTTCAAGTTTGTATCTGCTTCGTCTATTTTGTTTGCTTTCTTTTTTCTATACTTTCTTTATTTCTGTGCTTTCTTTTTTCTATACTTTCTTTATTTCTGTGCTTTCTTTTTCTATACTTTCTTTATTTCTGTGCTTTCTCTATTTTCTAAGCTTTCTTTAATTATGTGCTTTCTCTATTTTCTATGCTTTCTCTTTTTCCATGTTTTCTTTTTTCTGTGCTTTCTCTATTTTTCCCCGTACGTTTTCGTATTTTTAAATGTTTGTATTTCTGTGCTTTCTCCATCTGATCATGTTTTCTTTATTTATGTTGTTTCTCTATTTTTGCATATTTTCTTTTTTCTGTGTTTTCTCTATATTTGCATGTTTTCTTCATTTCTGTGCTTTCTCTTTTTTCCTACGTTTTCTTTTTTCTGCACTTTCTCAATTTGTACAAGCTTTCTCTATTTCTAAGCTTCCTTTATTTTTAAAACGTTTTCTACTCGTGCATTTTCCCCATTTTCAAATGCTTTCTCTATTTCTGTGCTTTCTCTATTTTTCCATATTATTTCTAATTCTGTGCTTTCTCTGTCGCTTCATTCTTTCTCTATATCCTTGAGGTTATTTTTCCAAGTTTTTTCTTGTTTTACATGTTTTCTATATTTCACTATGATTTTTCGTATTTTACGTTTTCTTTATTTCACTATGATTTTTCGTATTTTGCATGCTTTCTGTATTTCTTATGCTTTCTCCTGTCCAATTTTGCATTCTTTTGATGTGACAACTTTCTCTCTGTCCGAGTGCTTTCTCCGTGTATTTTTCCAGTTTCCCCCCAAATCGCCGCCTGTTTTTTATTTATTCAATGATCTTATCTCTCCGACTCATGTCTGTAACTATACACCATAGAAAACCGTGAGGAAGACCTGTCGTACGCACTGGACAGAAAAAAAACTGAGCACAATTCTTTTTCCATGGAAACTTCCGGCATTGATTTATGAACCGGAGAAACTGGACCCACTCTCTAGCTTGCATCCAGAAAAAGAAAGAAGATGAGCCCCATGCTGTGATCCGTGTCTCACTGGCCGGGAAAGCGCCTGTAGGTCATCAGCACACAATCGCCTCCACGTTAAGGCAACCTCCCGTGTCTCCTCCATCCCCGCACGTTTTCCCATGGTCCTCTCACACTCTTTTTCAAAAGGAAATTCAACCCACCAAAATTCTTCTTGGGCTTGGCCTTTCCCTCACGAAGCATGCAACAAATAGATAACCTCCGAGGAGATGCTTTTCCTCCCAGTTTTTTCACATTTTTATAGACTCTGGAATGCACAGAGGGAGCGAGAGGAAGATGAAAAAATGGAAGTGAAAATTTGCTCCTCCCGAACTACATGGTTTTGTTAGTAGCCCACAAGATTTGTATGCATTTTTCATCCTCCACACTGGGAGGCGAAGCTCCTCATTCCCGCCTCCTCTCTTTATCCTCCTCTTTCTCTCTTTTTCCCTTTCTTTTTCTGTCTTTAATTCTCTCTCTCTCTTCTACGCCTCTTTCCGTCTTCTTCAAAGGAGATTGTGGGTTGGAAAAAAAAACTGGGAGAGTGGAAAGACATGTTAAATTCATCCCCATCTTCCCAGACATTTTATGAGTCTCCATAGTCAACCACTGCCAGCAGCTTGCCCCAGTAATAAGTGACTTCCTATTCTCCACCAATTCTTCCCTCCCATCTCCCCCGCAAGGAGGGAAAAAAAATACAAGAAAAAAAACCTTTGCATTGGGTTCAATTTTGAGCTTTCTTTTGGGTATTCTCCTTTGGTTTTTTCCGGGAACCTAAAAAAAATGGGGAGGCTTTGCTAACTGAAAAGGAGGGAATCACCGAGATAGGAAAAAGGACGAAAATAGATCCCATGAAGGAAAGAGAGCCAAATGCAAGAATATGGGCTGGAATACCGTGGAATCGAACGGCATGAGAGGACAAATAGAGTCAAGTCTAAACAATTCAGGGGAAATCAGAGAGAAAGAGAGGGAGAAAGCGTTTTTGGGAGCAAGGGAGAAAATTCATTTGGCGGGAATGTAATAATAGACCAAAATAGTCACAAGGGATACATAAAACGGCGGGTAAAGAGTGAATAATAACAAAATACATATGGAGGAGAAATTAAAAATCAGAATGTAATAAATGTAAGAGGGAATTGGGGGAAGCACAGCTAATTGTAGAAAGTACAAGGACCAACTAATATGCTTTTACAGATGAGTGAAGTTTAACAGTTTGGAGAAGGCCAGAAATTATCTACAGAAGGAATACATACAGGTATTTGAAAAAATGCTGATAACAACAAAACGCAAGCAGAAATCTGGAGAAAACTAGGGGGAAAAGGAGAAAGCATAAACAGAAAAATCGGAAGAAATTAGTAGTTTCAATAATTTAGAGAAACCAATTTTCAAAATAAATCTAGAGATATCAAATATCAATATAAATCGAGAGAAACCAAATAACAAAATGAATCGGGAGAAAGCAAAATGGAAGAAAAATTGAAAGAAAACAAAAAAAAGAAAATTGAAAGGAAGCAAAAAAGGAAAATTGGGAGAAAGCAAAAACAAAAAATTGAAAGAAAACAAAAATGGAAAATTGGGTGAAAGCAATTTTCAAAATAAATCCACAGAAACTAAATAAATTGAGAGAATCCAAATAACCAAATAAATTGAGAGAAACCAAATAACCAAATAAATCGAGAGAAACCAAATGAAAAATAAATCGTAAAACAGCAGAAAAGAAAATCTTAAAAAAGCAAAAAAGAAACATTGCGAAAAAGCAAAATATAAAATTGGTAGAAAGCAATTTTAAAAATAAATCGGAAGAAATCAAAAATAAAAACTATAGGAGAAAGCAATTAGCAAAATAAAATCGAAAGAAAGTAAATAATAAAATAAATTGTATGAATAAAAAATATCCCGAAGAAAGTCACCAGAGCAAGAAAAAGTAAATGGAGAAAACTCTATTGAAAGTGACTGTGCGGAAAAAGGAAGAAGTGAAAGCAAGGGGTAAAGTCTAAAACAAGGAATTTTTATGTGCCTCTGCTCCACATATGCATGTGACCATCAAGGCCCATGCTGCACTTGTGCATTAAATTTATTATGTAGAGCATCAACTCATATGAGTCCCCCTTATTTCCCCTTTTACGGCACATTCCTTTCCCTCCTTCGCTTTCCCCCTAAAATCCATGACGTACGTACAGACATACAATTTCCTCTTTTCACCCTCTGTAAAACATATAAAACTTGACTTTTTTTCTGGTTCACATAATAAGAATGAAAAATATCACACATCATTCCCCCTTTTCTCTCTCGTGGCGAGTGTTATGAATTCTAAAAAACCCTTTTTTTTATCCCCAAAAGATCTTCCTTTGCTATACTTTCCCTTTCCCAGGAAAATGTGGGTGGAATGGAAAGAGGGACATTTTCCCTTTGCCAATTTCCCTGGAGACCAGCGGGTCAAAAGTTTTTATTTTATTTGTGTGTCCCTCAACTTTTATGGGGGGAACCTGGAGGAAATTTGATGTTTGGAGATTCCTCTGGCCCCGAAATGTGATAGTGAATATACAAAACGACAAAATTGCATTCAAAAAGACGATTTGAATTGGGCAGGACATGGACTTTTGACAAAGTCGGGGCTTTGCTCATGCACAACTAATTGGACATGAACGCAATCATAAGCAGAGTTCTGTGCTGGTTTTTTTGAGAGGCTGTCACACGTGCTACTAGACAAGAACAAGTGTCAGCTACAAAGATGGTTAAAAAAAATGCTGTCACCGCCATGAATCCTGAAAAAAAAAATTGAACGTGTCTCCGCTGTCTGGATTCGGGAAGGATAACATGCCAAAAACATTCAAGGTTCAGAAGGCTTTCAAAATGCATTTCGTCAGAGATCACAACTATCTAAATATTGCACGTATCTTTCAGTTTGTAATCTTTTGCAAAATCCAATGGGGAACAATTCCAAAACAGAGTTCCAAACAGAGTTTCGTCTATTATAAGGGATGTTGGTATCACAGTTTGTTATGCACCTCATTGCAGGATTTATTTTTATTTCAGAGGCGAATTCTTTTTAATTAAAAAATGTGTTTCCATAGACCTTTTTCAAACTATACACGGAATTATTTTCTAAGAAAAGTGCGTAACTGAATTGTCAATAGTTAGGTAAACTATTTATTTAAGTAAATTGGTTTGGACGGTTCCCTTGAAGCTAACAAATGGCGTCAAGGTTTAGGAAGTGAGCACGAGGAAATTTTAAATTATTTATTGGCTTTACAAACGACAATGGCATTTATTTATTATTACTGCATACGTCTATTCTATCATCTCACAGAAAACTACTGCAGATTGTCGCTGTAATTATTTCTAACAATTATTAATTACATAGTATGCTTAAACCTTAGCATTCTTTTTCATTATGATTGTTTTTTCTTGGCTATTATTCACAAATTTCACATTTTATATTAGTTATTCCGGTATACAGATTATTTTTATGGTTAATTAATTTATACTTATTTATAATTTATTATTATAAATTTATTTATTCTTAATTAATTGCTACTAAAAATACTGATTATTTTTATTATGAATTAATTAATAATTGTGCATAGTTTATGATTATTACTTTATTATTAAATTATTATTAAATACTGATTATTGGTATTAAAAATTCTTTGATTCTCTTTTGTAGTATTATTGATTTTTATGAATAATACTTGCATCATTTTTATTCGTTATTCAATTACAGACTATTTTTATGATTAATTAATTTAGAATTTTTTTAGAATTTATTATTAATTAATTTAGAATTTTTTTTAGAATTTATTATTAATTAATTTAGAATTTGTTTATAATTTATTATTAATATTAATTTAGCCTTTTTTTAGAATTTGTTATAATTAATTTAGCCTTTTTTTTAAGTTTGTTATAATTAATTGAGACTTTTTTAGAATTCATTATTACTTAATTTTTATTAAATACTGATTATTTAAATTATTAGATCTGTTATTCCCTTTTGTTAGTATAGATTACTCCTACCTTGTAACTTATTATTATGGATATTACTAAATACCAATTAAGTTTCTAGCTATAGTTTTTAGCTATTAGTATTTGCAAAAGTAAAGACGTTTTTAGTATTTGTATAATAATCATTTAAATTAAAAACAAGCATTCTAATGTGATTTTGTACATAAAAGAATAAAAAACAACAAAAAACTTGTGAAAACATGAAAGTTTCCCAGCAACAAATAAAACAAAAAAAACTACATATAATCAGGAGAAAATAAATGCAAGACTAAAAGGAAACGCAAGGCTATTCTGTGGTGAGTCTCAGAGATAGAAAATAAGAGAAAGAAATAAGGAGAAAAATAACCAGGGAGAAATCAGGGACGGGGCGAGAATAAGATAAAAAAAAGGGTTAATAAAAGGAATTGCAAAAATGAAGGTGCATAAAACGGACACTTTATTTGAAGACAAAGCCCTTTTTCCACATGAAAATACGGCAGAGGGGAAAAATGGGAGTAATATCCCTGGAATAAGACCTTCGACAAAATAATAAAAAAAAAACTGCTGCGGAAGTTCCGAGAAAAATGGGAGAATCATTCCAGGTTCATTTCCTATTCATAGTCGATTTAGGCGGAGGGCAACGACAGAAAAAGAAGGATGTTCCCGAGGAAAAACGGGAGAGATTTCCTTATTAACATTCCCCAGCCTTTTGTGCCCTCCCGGATAACCCTTTTATTCCAAAAAATTCTCCCCGGCCTTTTTATAGATCATTCCCGACTTGTCCTCAACGGAACGGACTTTGACCATTTATACATTTAAAAAATTCTATTTTTCATTCTATAATTTATAATATTCCATAGTTTCCCCCTTGAAAAATAATTCGGGAGAAATCCACGCTTATAGCTGAATTTTTGAAAAAGTAAGTGAAATAAATAGAAAAATTCAAAATATAAATTAAGTATTTTACTGCCTTTGAAATTTTTATGGAGGCATTTTTTTGTCATAACTAAACCCAGCCATTTATATCGCTATTTAATTTTTCCACTGCCCAATAAAATATTTTAGGCCACTCAGCAATAGCTGGCAGCCGGACAGAAATGTGCGGGAAATCCATAAAAATGTTAAACGGCATCATTTAAGTCTTGTTTTATATTTCTCCAGTGCGGAAAAAAATCGTAGGTCTTTTTAGGACAAGGCCCTTTTCTCTTTTCGCCTGCATGATTTTTTTTTAAATTTTCCCACTTTCCGTTTATTGCCCATTTCTAGAAATTGGTCTACAAGCTTTTTCTACATTTTTCCATCTTCTTTATAGAGAACTCCTTTTTTTTCTGGTGAAATTTCTGTGGAAGTGTAATGAACTCATTATTCGGGAAGGTGCACAGCCCCATTCCATTTAATTAATAGGAAACTAAATGATGGTCGAGGCTAATTCGTGACTACTAAAACGTAAGGCAAGCCTGGAGGTATTCCAGTAATTTCCACGAGAACAGGAGTAGGAAGTGGTAATTATCGCATTATCACCAACATAAAAGTTGTAAAGCGTTTAAGTGAGGCAATTATATGAGCTTCTATGCCAGGACAGGTGCAATAGTGTCGGTAATTATTGGGTTCTCTTATTTGCTGGTAACACTAATGCCGCCTTTTACTTTCCATTAAATATGTTCTTTTTCATTATTATATGGCATTGTTTTTCTTTGGATTTCGAATTTCCATGGGAATTTAACATTCTTTCACAGTTTGTAGTATTTTTATACCTCATTTTCCACCGATATTTCTTAGCCATTTTTTCATATTGCGATTTCTTAAATAGTAACCTTATTATTGTATGCGCTTTCTTTTTTTGCCCTATTTTCTTTAAGCTCTATTTCATAAATTATTTATTTTTTTTTGAATTTCTGTCATGGTTTAGTCTTGATTCATGAACTTTCTTCCTGTTTTTACGATATTTTTCTTTGTTTGCACTTGATTTTTTTCTTTGCTTTTTCGCGCTTTCTCCTTGCTTTGTCCAGCTTTTTCCTTGTTTTCTGCTTTTTCCTTGTTTTCTGCTTTTTCCTTGTTTTTCTGCTTTTTATTTACTTTCTCCAGTATTTTAATTTCTTCACTCGTCTTTGCTTTCTTCTGCTTTTTTATTGATTTCATCTCGAATTTTTTTGCTTTCCCCAGCTTTTTACTTTCATCATTCTACTTTTACTCTGCTTTCTCCAGCTTTTTACTTTCTTCATTCTACTTTTTCTCTGCTTTCTCTAGCTTTTTGCTTTCTTCATCCTACTTTTTGTCTGCTTTCTCCAGCTTTTTACTTTCTTCATTCTACTTTTTCTCTGCTTTCTGCTTTTGTATTAATTTCTTCTGCTTTTGCTTTGCCTTCTCTAGCCTTTCTTTTGCTTTTCCTAGCTTTTTTGTGGCTTTCGATAGTTTTGTCCTTGCTTTCTTGTGTTTTTTCTTTGGTTATTGGCTTTTCTTTGATTTCTCCAGGTTTTTTAAGTTTTTTCTGGGATTTATTGGCCTGCTCCAGCTTTTTCCTTGCTTTCCCGAGCTTTTTCTGTTCTCGATCAAGTTTCTTTGTGGCTCAATAAACATTCTGGTAAATTATAGGGCTATCATGATCTTGCTGATGCTCTTTTAATTTATTTTTTCCGGTGCTTTCAATATTTTGGTTTTCTCAAGATTTTTGCTTAATTTTTCTCACGCTTTTGTCTCTTTTTTCGTCCTTTTGTTCTCACGGTATTCCTTCTATGACATTTTCTACGACATTTTTAAAATTTTAGCATTATTGACGGTGTTTTAACGATGATTTTCATTTGTTTTTTCTGGGTCCGAATTCGGGATGTTCCAACACTCTTATGTTCATATTAATTGCTGTCATTTTTTCACGTTTGCTGTCGCTCTCTCTCTTTTCTTGTCTTGGAAGTTTTGTCTTCCTTGCACAATACATGGTTTTGATCCATCGCATTATCTCTTTTTCACGCTTGGTCTTTCCCTTCATGCTTTGCCGTTTTCGCTCTAAATACCGTAACCTCATGAAATCCCACTTTTTCCTTTGTTTCTGCCGTTCATTCTTGCTGTCTCACATATTTGTCTGCCTCCCTAAAAGATGCATCAGTCTAGCTAAATGTGTTTATTCCTCCGAATGCAAATGCACTCCACTCCGAAATGAATGCTCCACTTCCCCGAAAATATTCGTTTTTTTTCAAATCCGCAAGTACGATGCTGAGAGCATGGATAAAAAAAAACTTGTAAAATATTTGCAACGTCTCCTCCCCTTACAAATCCTTCGGAACATTCCCAAGTCATTGGCGGGAGTGCATTTGAATTACGACCAGAATTTAACGGGATATTATGCGGTAACTCACCAGGAATTCTTCTGTGAGTAATGCACTGTCTCTCCGGATTTTTTCTGGGCATTGTCATCCCCGACCTCACATAAATGAGTATGCCTTGAAGCCAACAAGACATTCCCGGGGATTTCCTTTTTTTATATTTTATTTTCCGGGAAAGAAATGATAATGATACATTGTCTTGGAAATAACTAGAGCTCTCCTCCTCCTTGACAAAATGGGAGCAGAGCATTAGAGTAAAGCTTGTCTTATGATGGAGGAGAAACGTATGTGGCCTTGCCAGTTTCACTAATGACGATTGTTACATTCATGTTAGAGGAGGGTAGGTCGTTGGCTTGTAATTCCGCATTTTTCCTCCTTTCATTTGTACCCAATTAGTCTTGATACCGGCCAATGATAATGGCTTGCGAATTTTTTCCTCTCATCTCTCTCCACTACATACTTTCTCTCTGTCAATTTTTCTCTGCCGTTCTTCTTTCTCAGGCACAATTTTATGATTTTTCTTCATTATTTCTACTTTACCCTCACTTTCTGATTTTTTTTTTACACTTCCCTCTTTTCCTCTCTCTCCGTTTTCCGATCACACCATCTCTTTGTGTTCAGACTACTTTATTTCGCATGTATTATGTAATTTGAATTTCTCTTGTTTAGTCTCTTTTTTTATTTCTGTGCTAATTTATCTTTGTTCGCTATTGGCGCGAGTTTTTTACTTCTTTTCTGCATAGCTCTGTGATGTCTCTGTGTGTGTTAATGTCTCCCTTTTTCCCTCTCTTTTTCTGTGTTAAAGTATATTTATTTAGCTACGCTAATTTCTCTCTTCTTGCGTCAATTTGTCGCTCTCCTAATGGGCTAATTTCTTTATATTTCTCTCGTTTTGTGCTAATTTCTCTATATTTCCCTCTTTCTGTGTTAATTGCTCTATTTTTCTGTCTTCTCTATATTTCTCTCTTTTCTCTATAGAGAATACATATATGTCTCTCTTTGCTATTTTCTCTATATTTCTCTCTTTACCATTTTCTCTATTTCTCTCTTTGCCATTTTCTCTATATTTCTCTCTTTGCCCTTTTCTCTGTTTCTCCCTTTGCCATTTTCTCTACATTTCTCTCTTTGCCATGTTTTCTATTTCTCTCTTTGCCATTTTCTCAATATATCTCTCTTTGCTATTTTCTCTATACTTCTCTCTTTACTATTTCTCACTTTGCCATTTTCTCCATATTTCTCTCTTTGCTATTTTCCCTTTATTTCTCTTTCTGCTTGTGCTATTTTCCCAATATAACCCTCGTTCTTTGTTAATTCCTTTATGTTGTTCCCTTTTTTTGTAAGTGTCTCTATTTTTCTTTCTTTACTCATTTCGCTTCCTGTGCGAATTTATCTATTTCTCATTTTTCACTAATTGTGTATGTCCTTTTGTCTGGTTTTCATTCTTTCTTTGCTAATTTCTCTTTACTAATATCTCTTTGTGCTAATTTGTCTTTCTATCTCTCCCTGCATTAATTTATGCTTTATGAGCTTAATTTGTCTTGTTTTCTCTTTTTAATCCCTAATGTAATTTTCTATCTCTCTTTCTGCTAACATCACTTTTACTCTCTGCACTACAGATAATGTATGTTTGTTTTGTACGAAATGTCTTTCCCCCGGCTTGTGATTGTTCTCACTGATTAACGTTCATCTTTTTGCTAATTTAATGCCCCCAAATGTATTTGTCAACGAAAGTTTCTGTTCAATTCCGGCTTTAATCACGTTACAATTCTTTTGATTTATTGAGTATTTCAGGTATGCGCAAATAGGTCACATTTGGTCCCGGTGAATTGTCTTATAGGAGATTATTCCAACTTCTCGACTAACAATAAGCTAAATGTTGTATATATATTTTTTTATACGTAGCCGTAAATTTGCCAATTTAAAAATTTCCCCCGGTACATTCTGCCGCTGGAAAAGGCTGAAAAAAACTCAGGAAAAGTGCATCAGGAGTTTTTGTTTTGCATTACGTAACTCCACGCCTTAAATGGATAAAATGCAAGGGCTTATTTCGACTCAGAATCCCCCGGAGTAAAGGCTTCTGAAAGGTTATTTCCCTCTCCACTCTCAATTTCGACATAATGCACCAGCCTAAAAGGTTCTGCATGTTTTCCTTCGTACAATAAACAAAAAGGTCTTTTCAACCAAAAAAAAAATTAGCCTCCTGCGGTTTCCCTATCCACCTGCCTGGTTCTTTGGCTTTCGTAATTAGCCATTGACCTCAAAGGAACGGAGGGAATGAGTTTTTTTTTTTTGGGAGAAAAATAAATACATTTTAGTTCCTCCCGAAAAAAAGGATGACGAAATGTGAGACAAAGTAAACACGGGGAAGCTTCCTTGTGCCTTCACCACGCGTTTAATTGGCCTTTGTGGTCTAACAAAAGTTTCCTTATGGCACAAAGAAAAACAAATGGATGGAAAATGTGTTTTTTTCTTCCTTCTCCATTTTCTCCTCATTGCATGTTTCCCCCGGCTTTTTTGTTTTGCCTGGGAGTCGTTGGGCCCATTATTGGTGTAATTCCCCCAGGGATTTCTTTGGGGCAGATCAAGACCCGAAATTGGACCGGGAAAAATTATCTTGTGTTCCTTTCAACACGTAAAAAGCTAGTTGATTTCTTCACCGGAGGATTGCATGGGCTTTACTCAATTTTGTTTCTGGGGGGAACGTTTGGCTTTAAAACAAATTCAAATATAGCGCCCAAAAATCGTGTCACTCCTGGGAGCCCCATCGAAGACAATTTTGAGTTTGGGGAAAGTTTTTTTCTGGCAACTTTCGGGGATTTTCTAGTTGGAAATGAGGCAGAGATTTTAACATGGGGAGAGTCCTCATTTACAGTAATGGGGAAGCGGGGCACAAATGCAATACAAATCACATGCTTTTTGTCCCCGTCCCCTTATTAAAGTTCAAAGGCTTAAGGAGGCTTTTGTACTTCCTCTCGACTCAAAGCAATAATAATGGTCTGGTATATGTATACATATGCAGCTATTATATCAAAGGCCTAGAGCGATATTGCTTTCACTGCAGAATGAGGACTTTCCCTTCCTTTTCTTCCTTTCTTTGCACCAGATTGGCTTCTTTTTCTGCAGATATTCTCTCTCTCTCGCGTTCTCCGATGTGTCTCTTGTTCTGCATTTATTTTTCATGTACTTTCTTTTTCGTTTCCGATTTTTTCCCTTTCTTCTTTTTGTGGCTTTCTCCAAATTTTCTAGCTTTCATATCTTTTTATAAATTTCTTATTTTTCCTAAATGTCCAATTTGTATTGTTTTTCTCTCAATTTTCTGTTTTTATTATTTTCTATAATTTGTTATTTATTTTTGATTTTACTTAATTTTTTAATGTTTTTTCTCGATTTTCCGGTTTTGTTGGTCTCAATTTTCTCTTGTTCCTTCTTTTTTGGTACTTTATTGCGCAATTTCCGTTTCCTTTTATTTTATCTGAATTTCCTGTTTTCTGTCAAAACTTCTATTCTTTTCTAATTTTGTTTCCGTCATCGTATTCTTGTAGTTTAATTCCTTTCGGCTATTTCGGCTCTATGACCTTTCTTATTTTCTTTCTAATTTCTGTTTTTTGTGTCGATTTCTCGTTATTTCTCTAAATTCTGTCTAATTTCTCTTTTGTGTCTCGATTTCTCGTTATGTCTCTAAATTCTTTCTACTTTCTCCTATTTTGTTTAATTTTCTTTATTTACTCTGTTATTTCTCTAATTCTCTCTCGAATTTTTATTTTCCCTGTAATTACCGTTTTTCTGTTTCGAATTATTGTTTTCTCTCTAAACGCTTTCCAATTTCTCCTAGTTTCTTTCGATTTTTTATTTTCTCTTTAAATGCTTTCCAATTTCTCCTAGTGTCTTTCGATGTTTTATTTCCTCTTTAATTTCTCCTATTCTTTCTCAATTTTTTATTTCCTCTTTAATTTCTCCTATTCTTTCTCGATTTTTTATTTCCTCTTTAATTTCTCCTATTCTTTCTCAATTTTTTATTTCCTCTTTAATTTCTCCAATTCTTTCTCAATTTTTTATTTCCTCTTTAATTTCTCCAATTCTTTCTCAATTTTTATTTCCTCTTTAATTTCTCTTATTCTCTCACAATTTTTTGATTGTCCTTCAAATTTCTCTTTTTTTGTCTTGAATTTTTGTTTTCCCTCAAAATGCTTTCCATTTTCTCTCACATTTTTGGTTCCTCTAAATTTCTCTTTTTTGTCTTGAATTTTTGCTTTCCCTCTAAATGCTTTCCATTTTCTCTCACATTTTTGGTTCCTCTTATTTTCTCTCCAATGTCTCGTATATTGTCGCAAGTGTCACCTTGTTCAGCCATCTCGCTTATTTTTCTCGTTTATATTTATTATTTTCTCTCGAATTTCTCTTGCTCTTCTTCCAATACGTATTATTTTCTTTCAAATAGATAATATTTTCCCCAAATTGTTCTTATTTTCTCTCCAATTTTACTGGTGTATCTCCAATCTTTATTTTCTTTCCAATGATCGTACTGCCTCTCTCTTTATCAGAAACTAAAGTGTTTCAGTAAAATGCATGTATCCCCACATTTTCTCTTTCTACTTCCAGGATTTCCCGCCTCCGTCTCTCTCTCCATCTTCCTCCTCACCTTCTCTCCCTTCTCCCACTCCCTGTTAATCTTTTTTCGGGGAGACGGACGGGAGGGGGAGGGAAATGCAATTTCCTCCGGGGAAGCGCCTGGGGAACGTGACCGCAAAACTAAAGGGAGTAATAATCATAACAATGTCCCGATAGGCCCCGGCTCCCCAGCTCATTCCCTCCCATGTATTAGCATTTACATGGGAAAATCCAGAGGAAATAAATGTTCCCTGGGCTCAACCCTTCACCCCTTCAAATAATCATAGGACCTACATCTATACATTATTACACCGGGAACAAGATGGTTCAAACGAAAATTCGTGTCTCCCGCCCCCTGGAAATACTTCCATTTCCTCTCCAGCCAATCAATTTCATCCCGTGACTGGAGCAAACGTTCTCTCCGACAAAATACTAACGTGTTGAAATTGGATTTTTAGCAACTAGAAATCCCCCAAAATTTCAATTACTTTCCGTGTCTCGGCTTAATTACAAGATGTAATCTCATCCGTGCTAGAGAAATGAGTGGCACGTATTCTTTGGGGTGTAAATTCAACCCATTAACGGCCGGAATTAATATGGATTCCGTGTCCAGAAATAATTACCTTTATTGCATCCTACGAATGGGCAAATCCGGGCCCTTTTATTCCCCTGTAAAATGGGAAAGTGCGAATTTTTTCTTTAAAAAAAAGGTCTTCTTTCTTTTGTTTCTTATGGAAAAATCCAAAATCTGTGAAATTGATGCATTTAATGGGAGATTTTGGACAAGATGGAGAGAGCGGCGAGGGTGGGGGAAATCGGAGCAGATCATTTGTCTCCTAAGGGTGATTTCCTTTATAGAGAACGGCTGGGAAAAATAGAGAAAAAAAAGGGAAAAAAGCCATTTCCTTCCCCATAAATCATGTATATATAGCCAGTCGTGTGGGTGTCTTTTTGTCGTTTTCCCTGACTTTTTCCCCTTCCAAGAAGCTGTAGGACAGATTTTTTTAGGGGGATTTCTATATAGAATTTATTTTTATGTAACACATGGACATATACATGTCTACGTGCAGTGTGTAAGTACATAAGTATTGCCCCGATAAATATTAAAAATGATTTGGGTCCACCATCCACCAATGACACCCGCCCGGTGTGGCTTCAGCCCCTGTCTTATGGGCTGGTCTTTGAAGGGAACAAAAGCATTAAGTACGACCTTTGACGAGGATGTTTATGTATACATATGTATATGTATATATGTATGCACGTATATGGTGTGCAAGGAAAGGGAAAGTAAAATCCTTTTTATTTTTTTCCCATACCATGATTTGTTCCCTGATCTTTTCCATGGCGACATGATCTCTGGTAAAGGACAGGAGCGCATTATGGGCTGGATGTTGTAGGAGAAAAACGCTTGAGAGTTATTTAATCTCATAGTCACTTATCTCCATGAATTTCTTTCGGTCTTTATCGACGATTCTCTTCCTTTTTTTTACCTTCTCTTACTCGCTTTTTCTGATTTCCTTCTCACGTTGGAAATTTCATTGTTTTTTTCTTTTTCTGGCTACTTTCGTTTTTGGATCATATATTTTTTCTTTTTACTCACTTATTGTTGCTTTGAAGTTATTTCGCTTCTTTGTTTCTTTACTTTTTGGCTTCCACTGCTATTTTTCCTCCTATCACAGGTATCATTTTTTATTTTCTTCCTTTCTTATTTGCCTCTCTTTCGCGTGTCATTTATCTCTTCACCATAGTTTGGATTCTTATTTTTACTTTTATCATGCTTTCTCTTATTTTTCATTAAATTAAATTCATCCTTTTATTTTTACCATGCTTTCGCTTATTTTTCATTACATTAAATTCATCCTTTTATTTTTACCATGCTTTCGCTTATTTTTCATTACTTTAACTTCTTATTTTCTCATCTACCGTTTTATAATATTTTGGCTTATATCTAGCTTTCTCCTCTACCGTTTTATTTTATTTTGGCTTATATCTAGCTTTCTCCTATTTTTTCCATTGCTTTTTTCTATCTACTAGTTTCCCCTTTTCTTTTTTCTCTTTTTATTTTCATCTTTGCCTTTCCTTCTCTTTTTATTTTTCCTTCATTCTGTTTTTTGCTTTCTCCTTTGCTTTTAAACTTTCCTGCTTTCTTTCTTCTTATTTTCCCTTTATTCGGATTTCTTTGTTTTTTATTTTTCCGATTTTTTTTCGGATTTGCTACTTTCTTTTTTCTTAGATTTTCTGCTTTGTTTTTTTTTATTTTCTTAAATTTTCTGCTTTGTTTTTTTTATTTTCTTAAATTTTCTGCTTTCTATCCTTTTATTTTCTTAAATTTTCTGCTTTCTTTCTTTTTATTTTCTTAAATTTTCTGCTTTCTTTCTTTTTCTTTAATTTTCTGATTTCTTGCTCTTTTTCTATTTTCTCTCTCTTTATTGTTTTATTTTGCCTGCTTTTGTTCTCTTGTTTTTGCTTTTTCTCTTGATTTTCTTACATCTCCTGCTTTCTTTTTCCTTATTTTATCATTTTTCCCACTTTCCTTCTCTTCTTCGTTTCTCTTTATTTTTTTATAGTCTTACTTGCTTTGACTTTATTTTATTATTTTCTCTTCTGCCTTTCTCTGCTTGCCATATCTCGTTCTTCATTACTCTACTTTTCTCTTTCAACCATTCCCACTTCCCATTTCGTCTCACTTTCATTCCTCCTCTATGTTTTATCTATATACGTATATTTTTCCGTCTGTATTTGTTACGCCTTCTCTCTCCTTTTGTTTTTGTCAGTATAATTTTTTATCCCTATTTGTTCCATCCTCCAGAAGTCTCTTTATTCTGCATACATTTCCCCCATTAATTTTTTTTTATCGCACTGAATTTATCTTTTCTCCTCTTTCATTGTGCATTTTTTAGTTTTTCTGTCGAAGTCACTCTGTATACTTTTCCCCAATGACGTCCACTCTCTCTTCCCGATCTGTTCCCCTCTGTCTGTCGTGTCCCGCATAAATCAGAAACGTGAGTCGCAGTCATTTTTTTCGAAACTTTAGATGGATGTAAAATAGACTTGATAAAGGCAGCAGCCTCTTGAATATATCAGTATTTCACAATTCTGCTCAAGTGTGAATAAACGTCCATGTTTGTTTTTTTTTGCTTTCTCCCAGGTTTTTTTCCCGGCCTCCGTGAGTGTGACAAATGTCCTCCGAAAGTCCCCCTTTTGTTTTGATTTCCATGATCATCTTCTCCCTTTCTCTCTGCGCCTTAATAATAAATGTAACTGGGAATAAAGCTCTTACTCCGTGGTTCTTGACACTTCGCCAAGGGAGTTTGTCACTTCGCGTAATGAAATTTATATTTAGTTTTAAGAAACTCCATGGGACTTTGACCCCCGGCAGGATTTTTGAGCATGATGAATGGGATTTAATTTGTTGTACGATACGACTTTTGCGGGTAGAAGAAAAAAAAAATTAGGAACGCAAGTCAATAAATAGATTTTTGTTTTTGCCTTCAGGATTTTTGGACAAAATTTATTGCCCCCGTGGTTTTGTCCCTTTCATTCTTTCACGATCTCTCCCTTTCCCTTTCTTCCTCTTGTATAAACTTTACATTCAAAAATTGGGAAGCATGATCAAAATGGGAAGTAAAGGGAAGGTTTTGGGGATGCCCCTGTTTTTAACTAATTTATTTCCATTGTATGTATATCATTAGAGGAAAAAACGGGGACGGAAAATAAATCATGAGTTACGTCGTCCTATTTACGAGTGACCCAAGACTTGGAGAAAGTTTTTTTTTGTGGTGTCGAATTATTTAGGATTCCTTTGTATACATACACGGATCGGGTGAGGAAAAGGTACATCCTTACAAAGTCAAGGAAAAGTCTCCAAATGTGTGTGTCTCCTCCTCACAAGATGGATTGCTCCCCTTCCGTCCCCGGCCAGGACATGGCGGGATTGATTCAGCAAAAAAATAAGGAAGAAAAAAGAATGGTATGAAGACAATAGAGAAGAATGGGAAAGAAAAGGCTGGGAAAGGAGAAGAGTTAAGGGTTTACTTGTCGGAAGTCGGAAATGGCCTCAGCAGCCAAGGTGGAAGGGGAAAGCAGAAAAAACTGGACCAATCCACCATATATAACATACTTTTGGTGAAAGTGTAACCACTATATATAACCTTTGTTTTGCTGAGAAGCAAAACTTTCCCCGGAAATGGAGAAAATAGGACAATTATTTGCCTGCTAGCGAAAACAAAAATGCACAGAGAAAATATCGACGAATCGGGATTAAATGTAAAAGCAAACGGGGGAAAGTCGACAAAAGTAAATGCAGAGTAAAAGACGAGAAAAAGACAAGAAAACACTGAACAAGCACAGAAGAAAATAAAGAGAAAGTACAGACGAAAATAAAGAGAATGAGTTGAGAAAGTACAGACGAAAATAAAGAGAATGAGTTGAGAAAGTACAGACGAAAATAAATAGAAAGTATTGAGAAAGTACAGAAGAAAGTAAAGAGAGGGAAGAAAAAATGAAGGAGAAAATACCGGAAAAATGAAGCGAATGTACAGAAGAAAATAAAGCGAAAGAGAAAGTGTAGAAAAAATTATCCAAAGTTAACAAACAAAAATAAGGATAACGCATAAAAACATCAGCATAATGGAAAAAGTACCAATTAATGCGGAATGAAAAAGGAAATGATAATAATCACTAATTTCATGACAACGAGCAATTTGATACATGAAATAGATGGAAGCACAAGTAGAAGTTGATAGTAGGCGAAAATCGCAAGAAATAACCATGGAAATTGTAAAAAAAAAAAAAAATTGTAAACGGGAATCATAACATAGATGTAGAAATGCATACAGGCAGAAAATGAGTGAAATCCCGGATTGGAAAGGAGAAAGCTGTAAAAGTAATGCGAGGAGAAAGTACGAAGTATATTGCGGAAGAGACAAAGACAAGAAGTGAAAGAGAAAGTCCAATAGCTGAAATATAATGTATAACAGACAAGTCAAAAGAATTCTGTGGAGCGAAAGGGGAAAGCATCACAAAAGTATCCAATGAGCAGGAAATGGGGAAAGTGCTCCATTTTCGCCTTGAGAAGGACAGGACAGCCATTAAAACGATGATGACAAAAGATTATTTTGAGTGGAACAACTATCCGAAAAATGTTGGGACAACCATAAACAAACGGGGAGATAAAGATGGGAATTCCCATTGGGAACACACCAAGTTTCAGTAATTAAAAGCCACGTCAATGTGTGTTGACATTTAGGGGAAAAGAATAAACAAACTTACTTCACAAACGACTGGGAAAGGACGGGATCCAACCAGAATAAAAAAGGGACGTTATCCACTGCCGTCTATAGTTTCTCTTCTTCTTGTTCTTATTCAAACATTTCCTTTACCAAACAAAGCCAAAAAGGCCCAAAAACTTCCATTTTCAGGTCCTGCTTCAATGCAGTTCAAACTTGTTAATTCCGACGGGACTTGCGTGTCGAGGGGCAACACAAATATTTCTTTTTATTTTGTCATACACATGCTAGCAAATAGAAACGCGATTTATCGGATGGGCTGGTCGGAGGCGGAAGATGGCTATCAGGACGAGACATAAACAAGGGAGACATTTAGCTGAATTTCATAAGGAATTTTGTCTCTTCGCTTCTCTCCATTATTTCCCTTCTCTCTCGTTCTTTATCTCTCTCACTTTCCCTTACTTTTCTCTGTTTCCACATTTATCTCTTATCTTTTTTGTCTCTCCCTTTCCCTTCTCTTTCTCTTCAGTTTGCAATTCTCTTTATCTCTCTCTAATTCGCTTTGTCAGTCTATAATTCCCAATATCCCTCTCTGACTCTCTTTTTTACCTCCAATTTTTTTCTAATTATTTGTCTTTCTCTGAAATTCGCCGTTTCTCTTTCTAAATGATTTGTTTTTCTCTGCAATTCTCCGTTTCTCTTTCTAATTCTTTGTTTTTCTCTGCAATTCTCCTTTTCTCTTTCTATTTCTATTTGTCTTCCTCTAATTTGTCTCGCAAATTCTCTTTATCCATATATCTCTAATTTTCTGTCTCTTTCTATTTTATTTGTCTTTCTCTCTAATTTTTTGTCTCTTTCGAAATTCATTTGTCTTTCTCTCTAATTCTCTTTGTCTCTTTCTAATTCTGTTTGTCTTTCTCTAGTTCTTTTTATCTTTCTCTAATTTGTATGTCTCTTTCTAATTCTCTTTGTCTCTCTTTGTATTTGTCTTCGTATTTGTTTTTGTATCTTTCTTTGTATCTTTCTTTATATTTTTCTGTGTATCTTTGCTTATATTTGTCTGTGTATCTTTGCTTATATTTTTCTTTTTTTATCTTTGCTTATATTTTTCTTTTTTTATCTTTGCTTATATTTTTCTTTTTTTATCTTTGCTTATATTTTTCGTTGTTTATCTATTTATATTTTTCGTTGTTTATCTATTTATATTTTTCTTTGTTTATCTATTTATATTTTATTTCTATATGTCTTTGTCAATGTGTTTCCCAAATTTTGGTTTGTCTCTTCCGCCTTCTTTCTATTCGTATCTCTCTCCCTCTCATATCTCTTTGGCTCTCTCTCTTTCCCCTATATATTTTCCTCTCTCCTTTCATTCCCATTTGATAATTTTCTCCGTAGATTTTTGTTCACTTTCCTTGTACGTCTCTTTCCCACACTCTCCGTGTCTCTTTCTTTCCGTGTACCTACGTTTCCGATTAGCTTTCTCGCTCTTTCTTTATACACCTATACGTATATATCTCTCTTGCTATTGCGTAATTAATTTTCTCTCCGGAGATTTTTATGTCTATTTGCAATTGCATAATTTTTCGTCTCTTTCCCTCTCGCTGTACTAATCTCTCTAATGGGCTAGGTTGACAGAATTACTATGCAAATGTTTTACCTTGGGAAAAAAATTAGACGCCCACTCTTCCTCTCCATATGTTTCCCTTTCTCTCTCTCTCTTATTCCGTATCTTTTTTCCCCACACACGTATCTTCAACGAAACTCCTCTTCCCCTCCTCTTATTTACGACCCTCCATAATGTCATTCCTTGTGTACAACTCCAAAGATTGTGTCCTGCGTGGGTTGAGAGTGATCCAACTTTCCCCTTCCATCCTCTCCCTTTTTTTTGCCCGTGACAGTGATGAAAAATTCTTTTCACTCTTGAAAAGTAATTTTACTTGTATCGTACCAAGAAAAAAAGAAAAGGGGGAGAGGAATGTTGTCTAACTATTTTTGACTGGGGAGTAATTAAAGATCCAAACCGTTTTTGTTAGAGTTTGTTTTTTTTTATTAGAAGAGGAAATACTTCTCCAAACTATTTTTTCTGGGGATTTGTCACATTGAAAGCTCTCCGGGAGATTCTGAAATGGATGAATTACGGTTGGTAAAGTTTTCACATGGCTTTTCCATTTAGATACACAGCTTTGACAAAAAACCCTTTCATATAGGCTTCTTTCGAAAATCTTCAAACGCCATTTACTACGTACTACTTCCATTATGAAGATAATCAAAAAAATTGAAGCTTTAGCTGAATGAGAAAATTTCAATCTAGGAATTTCCATGCTGAAATGACTATTTCTGTCTTGGATAAAAATGGTGGATATATATGTATAACGCAAATCTACATAAATAAGTGCATTGGGAAAATTCCTGCCGAAAATCCTCTGTCGCCCTCCAAAGAGGGAAACCCGGCGGTGAGCATGAGCGTCTAATCCCATTAAAAGCGGGTGTCGCTCATTAACCATAACTTCTCCTTTTCCCTTCAGAGCAAACTTCCATCCAAAAACAAGATCGTCCTTTCCCAGCTTCATTTAAAGGGAGAAAGCATCTGCCTATGGTATTTTCTCTCGGAGGACAAAAAGTCCTCTCCTTGGTCTCATTAGCCCAAGAGGCGCTGTCCCCATTACATTTTCTGAGGAGGAACACACGTTTCCCAAATGAATATCATGTAAACTTCCCGGTCCAGTGTCATCAAGGACGACAAAGTAAATTGGTAATGGCAGATCGGTAATGGAGAAAGTATCTGGGGAGAGTGGGAGGAAGCATTAGAGGACAGCTGGGAGCCAGCATTCAGGGAAAGTCGAGTAAAATCATTAGAGGAAAGGCGGGAGGAATACCAGAGGAAAGTGGAGAGAAAGTTGGAAGAAACGGTGAGAGGAAAGACGAAAGTGTCAGAGGAAAGTCGAAAGAAAGTACGGAGAAAATACCGAAGAAAAGTCACAGAAAGTAAAAAAATGTCCTCAGGAAAGCCGATGGAAAGCACAACCGGAAAGTTGAGAGAAAGAGCTCTAAAAAAATCTCGAGAAAAATCCAAGACAACAAACGTACCAGAAAAAAAAATTTAAAGAAAAAAGATATAAAAATTCACGAGTAAGTATCAAAATAAAGTCGGCAGAAAGTCCTGAAAGGTAAGTCAATAGAAAGAGCCGAAGGAAGGTCAAGAGAAAGTACCACAGAAAAGTCAAGAGCATGTGAAAAAGAAAGTAAAAAGAAAGTACCAAGAAAGCCAGAGAAAGTACCAAAGAAAAGTCACGAGCATGTGTCAAGGAAAGTCAAGAGAATGTCCCAAAGAAAGTCAAATGAGAGTACCAAAAAAAGAAATAGAACCAAAGGAAAGTCAAGTGAAAGTATCAAAAAAAGAAACAGAACCAAAGGAAAGTCAAGTGAAAGTATCCAAAAAAGAAATAGAAACAACAAAAAGTCAAGCGAAAGTACGAAAAAAATCAAGAGAAAGTGGCAAAGGAAAATCAAGAGAAAGCGTCGAAGAAAAGTCAACAGAAACTGCCAAAGGAAAGTCAAGAGAAAGCACCGAAGAAAAGTCCATAGAAAGTACCAAAGGAAAGTCAAGAGAAAGCATCGAAGGACAGTCTAGAAATAGTACAAAAGAAAAGTCCAAAGAAAGTACAAAGAAAGTACAAAAGAAAAGTCCAAAGAAAGTACAAAAGGAACGTCGAGAGAAAGCATTAAATGCAAGCCGATAAAAAATGTTCGTACTCTGCGAATGGCAAACAAAATAAGGAGAAAGTTATATGCTTAAGGTTAAAATACAAAATGAAAGAAAATCCCAAAGACATGACGCCCCCGAAGAAAATTTGCATACCGAGAGAAAGCAAATGAGTGGCTTGTTCTAGTCAGTCAAGCTAACTAAAAGAGAAAGAACCTGAAAAACGTATGTTTAAAAAAATGGACGCGAATACAAAGAAAAAGTGAGAGAAAGTTCTTGATCCATTTTTTTATCAGGTTCGAATAGCAACATTTGAAAACTAGTTGAGACCAGAAAAACAAACCACACCATTCAGGAACCTTTCAGGAAAATTTAAATACTCTAGTTAAAATTTATGACGGGAATCCACTTTCTCCTGGGCGTATTCTGCCATTACTTTCAAAGCTGAAAATATTGTAATTTTTCCATCAAAGCCGATTTCCATAAAATGACTTTATTTAGCAATTCAGAGAGGAGACATCACCCAGAGCCAGTGCCTAATGGATTACGTTAAGGCTGGTTTTGAAGAAATAAAAAATGGAATTTTCTATGAGAAAACCTGATGTTGCTTCAAGGGCAGTGTTTTCTGCTTTCATTTAGTTTTTTCTTAGCTGAAAAGCCTTTTAGTTTGCTGAAAAGCCTTTTTCTCCCCCTTCAATTTACATGTAATTGGAGGAGATAGTGATATTGCCCGGAGCGCCTTTTAGCTCATTGCTTTCTCTTTGCCTTCATTTTTGTGTTTTTTAGCCTTCATATTCTTCGCTGTCTCTTTCAATTTCCCCAGTTTTTACTCATGCGATTCATCCATGGTGAAAGTGCAGGTTGGGCAAAACATGCCCAAAAAAAGTGCTTTCACATTTAATTTCCCTCAGGTTTTTACGAGCCAGACAATTTCCTTGTGAAATGCCAACCTGGTGCACTTTTCACCACCGTCAAGAATTAATTTTTTCCTCTCTCCGAAAAGTAAATATCTTGTTGAATTTTCCTCCCGCAGCGTTCCTTTATTCCAGGTTATGAAAAAATATTTGCATAACCTCCTTCATAGGTTCTCACGTACTCCCAAATTTGTACTTTCTTCGCATGGAGCCAAATATTTGCGAATGTGCGAGGAAAGTTTTATTTTCGCGGTGCATTGCAGTGAAGGAATAACTTCAAAGCTCAGCCCTGCGCTGACTTTCATCTCTAAAGTTTATATGCATTTTTTCACCAGGATTTTCTCTTCAAATTTTCTCTTCAGCATTTTAGAATGCAAATAGAGTTTTCCGCACGTTTTATCCACTGGAGGCGGGAATTGTTGAATAACAACGACCCCCAAAATATTCTTTGGGGAAATTCCATGGAGAAAGTTCTCATCAGCCAGGCATGTTGCTTTCCCTGGTAAAATTCTTTTGAACTCCAAAAAAATTCTTTCGGTTTGAAATCTGCCTGTGGCCATTTTGTATTGCAGTTTAAATGGAACAGAAATTTTTCCCCCCCAAGATTTTTGAAATTCCTGGGGAAAAAAGTGTCCAGAGCCTTTTTCGTTTTGACCACAAAAAGAAATGGGTAAACCTGGACGTGGACAAATATTTTCTCCAGCTTTCCCCAGAAAACTTTCTCCGTCAGATGTTCCCACGTGTGGAAGGGGCAATGGAATAAAATTTAGGGGGAAGACCAACCGAAAAAAAAAACTTTTATCCCCTTCTTTCTCCCACGGGAATAAGCAAAACAAAAACTGCCTACTTCTCCCAAGAAAGTCAGCGGGGAATTGAAAGTGAGAGGATTTTCGGATGAGGAAAACAAACTTGGTAAATATATTGAAATGTATTGCAATCAATAGGCCATAAAGATACTCTTCCTCTCACTTTCCCTCACACTTCTTGCTGGAGAAATCCCATTTTTTCTCATTGTCTCCTCAACACGAATGGGGTGGAAATGGCGGGGATTTCCACATGAGTTTTCCTCCTCAAGGACTGATGTGGGAGGGGAAAGTTGAGTGCATCTTTTTTCCATAACTTTTCCTCCAATCCCT
Organism: Disparrhopalites patrizii; assembly: GCA_034698585.1. Taxonomy (NCBI): domain Eukaryota; kingdom Metazoa; phylum Arthropoda; class Collembola; order Symphypleona; family Sminthuridae; genus Disparrhopalites; species Disparrhopalites patrizii. Next base: position 1,276 of record JAQGBT010001974.1, on the reverse strand, counting down.
TTTTTTCTCAAATATTTTCTCTCCAACTTTCTCTCCTTCCATTTGATACCATAACATTTTCACTTTATTTTATTTTCCACTTTATTTTCCCATCAACTTCACTTTCTTCCTATTTCCGTTAATACCATCTTCTCCCCGATTTTTACAACACCGGCAATAAAATTTCCCTTCATACTCCCACGCTTTCTCAGCACGTTTTGTCACCGGATTTTCTCCACCTTTTGTTTGGATCCCCGCCTTGTTATTCTCCTTCGTTTGGCCCTATCACACATGATCAAGTATAGGTAAGTGCTATTGCAGGTGGAGAAGCAAAACGGAATAAGTTCACCCTTTACGAAACCTCGCTTTTTTTAGTTCGAAATTTCTTATGCATCACCTTTCTCTAATGCTTATCAAGCTCCGGCGCATTCTTTGACAATATTTATTAGTATTTATTTCTGCACATTGTAAAATGCAATGCAGATTCTTATAGGTACAGATTCTTGGGCTGGTTGAAAACATCTAATGAACTTATTCTGGGTTGATTCTTTATTTTACCTATGTGTGAATACAATAAATAACGGCCATTGGTTCTTATAAGAAAGGAAGTGCGGGGGTGGATTTTTTTTTTTTTTGAGGATGCCCAAGGACCCCCTGGAAAGGCCGGAGTGCTCACCTCCATACAATGCAATGGCTATTGTTCCTCCTCCACCCCCTCATTCCCCTCCTCCTCCTTCGTCCTCCTCATCCTCCTCCACTTCTAGAACTTCCTCGATGGGGTTCAGGGTGAAGTACAAGAAGGATATTTATTGTCACCTTTAACACATCCAAACTCCCATGAATTTCCCCTTGAATCACAGGAACTCTCCTTTTGCAGTCTGTGGCTCTTTATTTCTCTCTTTCTCGCTCTCTCTTTTCTGTTTTCCCTTTTTTCTCCTTCTTCTCAATTTAGGATTAATTCTGTACTTTTCTACTTTCTCTTTCCTTGCCTTCTTTCCTCGTCTTGTTTCTCATTTTTCCAATATAAGCTTCTGTCCAAAATGTTTTTGCCTTATCTATTTGTTTCTGTTAAATTTTCTGTTTCACTTTCTTATCTACTTTATTTCTGTCGGATTTTCTGTTTCGTTTTCTTATCTACTTGTTTTCTGTTGGATTTTCTGTTTCGTTTTCTTATCTACTTGTTTTCTGTTGGATTTTCTGTTTCGTTTTCTTATCTACTTTTTTCTGTTGGATTTTCTGTTTCGTTTTCTTATCTACTTTTTTCTGTTGGATTTTCTGTTTCGTTTTCTTATCTACT